>CAKNYM010047869.1:68679-123821 GCA_932195095.1 Andricus curvator
CTTGGAAGTGCCAAGGTTTCACTGGTTAATAGCCTGAAAAGCATCCCTGCGTGTCAAAAAAATGCTGAGACACTTGCGGGGTAAATGCAGAAGGCGGTCGTCCTTGGGTCGCTCCGTGTCCTCAGGGTGCACGAGACTTTTGCCGGACCATCGTATTGAGTTCGTCGCAGACTGTAACCACCTATCTCACGGTCGTGAGACGTGGTTACAGCTGAAATTTTACCGCGATTTCGCTGGGAGCGGGTGCAATTTTTCAGATTAGCACCCGCTCCCGGCGAAATCTTGCGGTTGTCCTTATGACAAACTTTTAACTATATATATATAACTGTATTCTTTAAACAGTACTCATAATGGTAACCAATTCTCTTTTGCATTTTACACATAACTTCACTGCATACAATATTATCTAACCACCACTGTAATCTTAATTCGACCAAAGTTTGTACATAGTTATAAGTTATAAGTACATGTATCACCTGTTCCTTAGAGGGCTCTTTAGTCTTAGGGATTTGATAAATAAATTATTATTATTATTATTATCTTCGCCTTCTCTTGCAAAAAGTAACTATTCTGAAATGATGAGGATTTACGTGTCCAAATGAGCATTCCCTGTGAATTTTAATGAAACCTTTTCACTGTGCTACTGAAAATAATTATGGAAAACTTAAAAAATCAGGAATATGTGTTATTTGTTATTTAGTTATTTACACTAAGAATTATTAATTATTTCGTATATGTACTTATTTGTAGCGGGGAAGGCAGTACATTTGTTTTGTAGAATGGACAAGGAAATAAATAAGGAAAAAATTTGTAACGAAAGAAATGCATATTATTATGATAATATAAGTAGAAAATCAATTATTTACGAAAATTCTGACAGAGATTTCGTTCTTCAAATGCAATTTTTGAATGGACTAACTGGTTTACATGGGTTTGTGAGTAGATCAATGGATGGCCAAGGGACACCGAGGGGAAGGCTATCGGTTTCACATTACTGCATTTTAAAACTCTGTTTGCAGTAACGTCACATGTCTTTCGCTTTTTGGTTAGCTGACTTTTTAATTCTCCATGTTGAATTTTTATATAATTATTGATTTACTATAAGTTTTCATCATTAAGAAAAAAATGATATAAAAATTTGAACCAATTATTGTACTTTCAAGCGACTTCTTAGAAATAAAGTACCCCCCTCCCCCCCTCAATGGTTTTTAATGATTATTTTTGAAAGGGTGCATTGGAATAAAATTAATTTTTACTGATAACTTGTACATGAAATGTACATCAAAAATAATGGTATCCATTTTTCCTTCGTTGTTCTTTTTTTCGAAAAATTCACCCTGGAAGTGGAGTGTGACTTTTTCTGCACAGTTCGCACGCTCCTTTCGTAGCTCATATTTCGAAATGAGAAATATTTTTGATGAAAATGTATATTACTAAAATCCTAGAACATAAAATTCTTAACAATTTTAGTACTGTACACTTTCATCCAGAAACGACCCCATTTCGAGATATGAGCTACGAAAGGAGCGTGCGACCCGTGCGGTACAACTCACTCTTTACTCCGAGGGTTGATTACTTAGAAAGTATGGCCCGCACTGGAAAAATGCATATAATTTTTTTTGTTGGAAATTGTATTTACTATTTTTGTGTAATAATGTACCCACATAGCACACTTCGCGGAAAAACCATGTCTGTGCCAGGTTTTTTCTGGAAAAGCATAGGTCTAAACCTGGAACACACCTGGGACACACCTGGTTTTTTCGAGAAGTGTGCTATGTGGGGTATTCTTGTCCGATGCACCCTTCCCAAAATGAAAGTCAAGAACCATTTTTGGGGGATGCTTTGCTCGATTTAAGGGTGTTTTTACCCTGCATCTCGACTCAAACTTATTTTATATCAATTTCCAATATGCCTTCAGAAATATTTATGCCAAATATGAACACATCATGTTTTTTTAAGTCTCTAAATGTTAAAAACCTTTTGTCTGTCATTTCTAATTTCTTTAAACTTAAATTCATAATCAGCAACCCCAATGTACATATGCACAGTATTTTTCTGGCCCTATGACCTAATTTATTCAACGCGGAGAAAAATGGAAGTGAAAAATTGGGTCTTTAGTGTTGGTAGTCGAGGTATTCATTACTGAACTGGCATTGTAAAAAAAATTCAAAATTGAAAATCGGTTATTGATTCAAGTGCAATCGCGGTATTAACTCCTTTAGGCAACTAAAGAGATTACAACTTGTCGACGGTCTGCCTCCCCTAGCGCACTGTATGGAGTCCAGTCCAGAATAGGAATCGTTCCTATACTTACACTTATTTATATATTATACATACATATATTCAATAAGTTTTAAATATTAAATTATGAACATTTATTTGCTGAAACAGAAAAATTCGAGTTAGATGAAAAACGTAGTTGCAGTGAATTGAACCCGGGTTTCAAAGACAGCAATCACCTCCTCTCTGCAATCTGGTATTCTGGATGCTAAAGTAAGAAGCACAAAACGTCCTTATGGTATCATGCAAGCAAGCTTCGGTTCGGTGCTGTCCGAACGTTATTGAGTGCGGGGCATCCAGGAATGGTTACTGGACTGCTGCAAACTCAGTTGAGTTCCCAATAGAATACTATAAACTATACTACAATTAAGACTTCGTCCTTCCGACAACTGAGACTCGATATACATTTAGATTTCCATTATTTATTCTAGAAAGTATAGTAATTTATGCTTCCTATTCTTTTTTGAGAAAACGCACTTTTTATAAGAGGCTAGTTTTTCATTTGTGCAAAGGTTGAAACACTTAAATTGTAGGTGGAAACAAACGAAGTGTATACAACAACTTTAAAGTATTAAAAGATAAGGTTCTATGCAGGAGAGATACAAATTTTCAATGATTAGTGTGTAGTTTCACAATCCTTCCCCTGTCTTGTGCATCTATTCCTGAAATTTGGTAATGATTAAAAAATTTGTGTACTGAATATGGAGCTCATCAATCTCATTTTCTCCGTGAAGTTACTCAACTTTCTAATTGATTTTTTGAAAAAACAATTGATTTTTAAAGAAGTAGACATTCTTCATTTTTCAATTTTTCATTACATATTTATAACAACACAGTGCAACAGGTTTCATTAAAATTCGTCAAGAGATGCCGGGTTTCAAGGTGTAAACCATACTTGACTCCGCTATAATAGAGATTTCATACACTCAGTTTTTAGATCTAATATACAAATGTATGTTATATGTATATTATGATTACAAGTATTTCTCACAGTGTTAGAATACATGTAGTATAAATAAAAGAGTCCATAAATATAAGATTTTATATATTGTGACGGGGTAATTGATTACATGTACAAAATAATCAAATCATCAATAATTAACGTGAAAATTAGCCTGGGAAATGAATTTAGAGCAATGAATAATCAATTATTTGGCTGTCTGCGAACAGTCGTAGTTTTTAGTCAGAACTGTATGAGCTTGTACGACTAATAATTATGTAGATTCCAGTTACTAACCGCTATTTTGATTTATTTTGTTTTGATTAAATAGACCGTACTTTTAATAATACTGATTTATATTAAATTTGATTCGCTTAATTTGATTAAATTACTCAGTTGTCAAATCTTTAAGGTTGGGTTCGTACGGAAACCACCACGATACTTTCCAAACAACAGAGCTCCTTTAACTTATAATAATTCGGTAATTAATTCCATTCTTCGTAATTATTTTATTTCATATAATGCCACCGAAATGTTTTTGGAACTAGCCATTCCAGTGAATTCTAATTACTGGTTTCGCGTATTCACGATCGCTACGGATGATCTTTAATAAATAATGTTGATCGCGCTCAATCAATTTGAAAATAGATCTTACATCGTTGATTCACGTAAGATTTATCGGTTCTACATGCCAACCAATCAATTATTTATTTGGAGTTTTCACTCGAATCACGCCATCAAAACTCTCGATTATTCAAAATGCCGGTTGTATTACCGTGTTAATTAGTAGTGAATTGTAACTTGAAAAGGAATGAGTTCACAAAAATGTAATGTAAAATGTAAATTTTTAATTAATTATACCCTTGTTTAAAAAATTATTCTTGGCGTTTATGATTGACTACAACCCAGTACTGTATTGCTCATGACCTCGTTACTCTATCAAGGAAGCTATCAAAACAATAAATTAGGGAAAATAACTTAAATTTTGAAAAATAAAAAAAATAAATAAAAAAATTGCATTCTATAAAAATAGTAATTGATATAATAATTTTAAAAATATATTAAAAGTTAAAAATGGAGTTATAAATGACACCCATCTAACGGGCGCGAGTAACGATAGTAGAAAGTAGGTATTGCCACGATAAGTTTTGCCAGTGCCGGAATTCTTAGAATAAAAAAAAAAATAAAATAAAATGCCTAATTAGATCATATGATTTTTATAGTTATCTAATTATTTATCTCTGGACCAATTACTAATGGCATAAATAAACCATGATTTTGAAAATTAACAAGAATTTTATAAAATAAAATGCAAGCGTATCTTGTAAGAAATAAAAAGATCACGTACACAATCAGTAACCGATTGTATGCGATTGTATTAATCGAAACTTACACAGTTTTTAATTAAAATTACAGTTAAAGGCTATCCTTGTCGCTAGTAAAGAGAGCAACTTATGTCAACTGCTGATATACGTCAAAAATTATATTTAGAAGCATGAAAGGATATCACAAATTGACTTCGAATTTTATGTGTAATTTTGATGTTTTCACTTCTATCGGGGGTATTTTCAAAAACGTTATTAAAATTCCACTTGAGTTTTTGTTGTGGATCAGCTGGTAGTATTCGAGCATAGTAAGTTATGTGAGGTTATGTCAGTTGTTTACTCTAGTTTACCCTCGTGAAAAGGAAGACCAACTTAAGACCACAGTATAGGCAGGTATAGGCCTGTCTTAAAGTGTTCTTAAACTGATCTTTTCTAGTCCCCAGAAGACCAAAGTCCTGTTGATACAGACCGCTATCCTTATTTCAGAGAGAGAGAGAGAGAGTGGTGTCTTATTTCAATGCTCTAAAAATGATGCAGGTATAGACTGAAGGGTACAGACCAGAAAAAAACGGGAAAAAGCGGGAAAGGGTTGTCCATATGCCTATACGTTAAATAGGTCAAGTTCAGAATCAATTTATTCAAATTTTAGCCTCCAAAGGCCCTATATAATTATAGGTTGCATGTGTAGAACGTACTCAGCTGTCGATTCGTGCAATAAAAAAGGGCACTTCATCGTTATCGATAGAATAGCCGAACTACCATAATTTGAAGTTTGAGGTGACTGGACACCACCTGGAATGAATCACAACACGGGAATTTAAATTTGCATGGCGATCCGGATAATCGAAGATGAAACTGACAATTAAGTTTTAGAAACGCACGAAAATTCTTCGAATGAAAAACGTAATGAATCTCAAAATTACAATCAAATATTAATTAAAACTTTCTTTTCCATTCCAACCAGTTTCCATTGACACAAGCAGTAAGATAAATTTAATTGGCGAGCTAGCTCTACAAAATGCAAACTATGCGGCACAAATTCAGCAATCAGAAATAATATACATTTTGGATCTCTCACTCAACCAAATTCCAGTTTTAGATGTTAGCAGCTTGTCAGTTACTATTGCCAATAGGTCAGTGAAATTGGAATTTTTGGCTGTTGCTTACGCGTGTAGCGTAAATTGCTACATTTCAAATCACGTCAAAAATTTAAGACTCAAAATATTAATTGCTCACTTGACTTGATCAGAAGATTTACGTCACCTCACGTTTCGTGGAACGATTCTTGCAGTTAGTTTAAAATGGCCACAGTAAACGTGGCACCAATTGAGCTTTTACAAAATCGTATCCCACATGCTAATATAATTGCTATCAGTTGTTTAAGTTGAAAGTAAAATCATCCGATATAGTTCATGAAGTGACTCGCATATTTATTATAATAAACACACTTGTATTATGAAATGTTTCATTGTGTCAAGAACCTTATCGGCTATTTGACCCTTCTAATCCTCAGAATAATTTAATTATGTAACCATTTGGTTATGGGTGATAAATTTCACGCCTCAAACATTGGTCCTTCGAATACGACTATCGAAATATTTTGAATTATCTTGTGAATTTAAAATATAGTGAGTTCTGATGGTCGGCAGCCATGTTTACTTTGTGGCTTTGCAATCTTGAAGATTGTTCTGCTTGAAGCATTCTCTGCTTTAAAGTGTTGGTAAAACTTGTTAATAATGTGTGTTTCATAACAGAGCTAAAGAAGTTAGAAATTGTGTCTATTCCGAATTGGGTAGTGACTCTATGTCAACATTGAGATAGGGGGTGATAAAATTCATTCATTGATAGATACGGACGGGTTCGTCGAGAACTTATATAGGCTCGGTTGATTGGTAGATTACACAGACACACACAAAAAAGTTCCATGTGCGGTGAATCCGACCACCATACCCATATGTTTTGGTGATCGCTTAATCCGAATCTGGGATTCGTTTAACCGCATCAGCTCTCATTACGTTCCGAACTTCAAAAAACGGCTAAAAATCAAGTGTCGAACGTGGTGTCCGCTTACCCACATCAGATCACCGTTCATTTTTAACCTTAAAAATATCTCAAAAAGACTAAAATAACCCATTTTGGTGCTAAAGCTTAAGACCTCACTTTTTACCTTCTGTTCCGATAGCTTCTGTCATTTGTTTTTGAACAAATGTCATATAAATACAGAAATATATGACGATCTTTGTGTTGATTATTATTGTTAGTAGTGTGCCCCGAAAGGGGATGTGCAGGATGATTCGCTCTTCAGACTGTTTAGGTAGCAAAGCCAGCAAAAGCGCGATGCCCTGCAGGGAGCGTTAGGATGCATGTGAGGGTGAAGCCGCAATGTGTCCGACGATGAGTTGACATTGTTCTCGTTAGAGTCAGAAATCCCTCATACTTAGGCCTGACGAGATATGAGGGTTATCACTCCCAGGACGGCAACTCCACGATTCCTAATGCGCGGGGTTCTTCTGTACAAATATGGCAACTAAAAATAAAAACACTAAAAAATGTACGGATATTCTAAAAAATCAAAAAGCTTGTTAAATCGAACTTCTTACGTTCTTATTTCGAGCTTCTACTTCTAAACATTTTTCGCGATGAAACCTCATATATCTATTCTGCTATATTTGTAGTAAATACTAGGTTTAAAGCGACCTTAAACTCATTTCTGTAAAGAGTCGTGAAATTTATAAAGCATTTTTTGGTCTTGATGTTATGGATTAAAATAAGAAATGGGTTCCACACAGAATATGTTCTAGTTGCCATATAATGTTGAGTCGTTGGGATGTCTATGGAGATAGTAAAACCCTGATATTTACGAAACCTAATTTATGGGAGAACCCACTAACAGAAAATGATTGCTATTTCCGTACGTATAACTTGGCAGGGGTTACTAAGAACGTTAACAAAATAATTTATGTCGATGTTGCAACAATAACGCGACCCACTTCCGATCAACGATAGCATAGCAGGTGAAATAGCATATTCAATCTGTTGAATAGAAGATCCGGAGATTACCGATGGTTCGGAAGTAGAAGAAATAAGCTCTTGTGATATCGATTTTATCTCATACAATGAAAGTAAGAGAGTACCCAATGGGCAAGAAGAAATTAACAATCTTGTACGAAACTTAGAATTACCCAAGGACGGTGCAGAATACCTTGCATTAGTACTAAAAATCAAAATTTGTTGTTGTTGTGGATGCTACTTATTGATTTGTCTAAAATAAGTCAGAAAGTAGTATTGCTACATAATAATATTGTGTTTTGTTTCCTATACCAATAGCACATTTAACTGAGCTCACAAAAAATTGAAAAACGAAATCGAATATCAAGCTCGACAACTCTCTAGAAAATCTTATTAGCTTTCTTCATACATTTTTACGTCCAAATCGATTAAGATTTGCGAGTTGCACGTTATTTTGAACCATAAAAGTCATTTTTTTCCACTTTGCGTCATGGTATACGCTGACATCAATCTACCATTCTGCGTTTACACCGACGCAACTGATTTTGCTTTAGGGGTGGTTACACCCAAATTCAGAACAAGCAAGAGCGAGTGGGACATCAGAAACTTTCGGTTCTATCTCGAAGGATACCTCTTCTCAGTGTTGACTGACCACAGCAGCCTCGAATGGCTGTACAGTCTCAAAAATCCGACAGGCAGATTAGCGCGCTGGGAATTGGATCTCCTAGAATATAGTTTTCAAATACCGAATGCGCTATCTTGTATGTTTGAGGATAGAAAGTTAGACCGTATTGTGACCATTATGCCTGTTGAAGATAATGGATTGTGGTTCCGAAGAACCTACAACTAGAACTCGTTCAAGAAGTCCACGGCATACACGAAGCAGGCCAGTTACTTAGAGATGAAACCGACCAGCGCGCCGTGATTTGCTATTAATATTCAATCGCTAGGGCTGATGACTCAGAGAATATGCCAGGAGCCAAAGGCCGCAGTCTCCGTGGATGTTTTGAGGCCATTTCTCTAAGCAAAAAGGGCCATGAATATTTTCTGGTGTTCCAGGATTTATTCTCGAATTAGATAGAGCTGGCACCTCTGAGACAGGCCAATGCCGAAAGCATAAATAAAGCTTTCTTCGAAATAATCGTGACAAGGTGGGAAAACCTAAGGTGCTCCACTCAGACAGTGGCACCGAATTTGATAATAGAAAAGTGAACGACTTTACTGTAGAGTTCGATATTTACCGTTCTCTCACTGCGCTCTATAATCCTCAGGCTGATCCTGTAGAGAGACATTCATTTTAATTCAAAGGGAGGTCAACTTCAAATCCTGAGGCTGTGATTGGCTGACGACGTCGAGTCGAACGGAAGGAACGCACCCATTGTTTCCCCTCAGCAACAACGTTTGAAACAACCTTGGTATTCTCCGTTGCACGTCCTCTCACTTTCGCTCCGAGTTCCAAGCTGTGTAGTAGTCAATAACGCTGACTTGTAAAGATTATAAAAGGAATATTTGTTACTTGTTAACCGTACAATTTGAAGTCGCTTAACGATCTGTAAGGTTAGTAACATCGACATATAGTACTGGATCGCCAGCTACGGCCATCGGAAGTGGAATAGGGAATAGAAAAAGAGAGGAAATCAAGAAAGTCGATCTTTCCTTTTCTAAGGATGGTGATTAGTGATTTGTGGATTAATCCTTTTCTATGAAAGCCGATGGAAGATGAGTAGAACCAATGATCATCCTTAGAAAAAGACAGGTCAACTTTCTCGATTTTTCCTCTCTTTCTATTCCCTATTCCATTTCTCTCGGCCGTAGTAAGCGGTCCAGTAATATATGTTGATGGTTAGTAAGTTTGAATTTTGACAAAGAGTTTTAACGGAACGCGGCGAAAAAGCCATAAAAAGAGGTTTTCGCCAAGGCGCTTCAGCATGTATCTAAGTGCCCAGTGGATTTGTGCGCAGTTTCTTTTTCAGAAACGTAAAGCCTGTCTTCGCGGTTCTTACCTGTTCGAATTTCGGTTCTAGAAAAATGAGAAGCTAGACTTCAAGTTTTTCGACACTCTCGCTTTCTGCGAATTGCCTGTTCACCAAGAATGAAGAAATTTTTCGGCCGTTGAAAAATTCGCCACGTGATCAGCCATTTTGAGATGTATGTATGTAAAGGGTGCTGGCCACGTTATCATGGAAAGATTTGGGGTTTCTCGCGCTGATTCAATATTTATTTGAATTAAGTTCGTAGGTTTGTTTAAACTATAGAATTTAAATTTTTTTAGCATCTATTGGTTTATTGTCGGAATTATTTATTTGCAAAAAATTTGGAAAATCAATATCGGAATTTCCCCCATGTTGAATAAATTCTTTCATTTCATTAAAAAGGTGTTTTACACACAATTATTTCTGTTGGGAAATAGCATACGACCTTGATATTTAATTTTCTTCATAAGATTGTATAGAAGTTTTACAGAGTACTCGTACATGATAGCAATCCCTGTAGAACATGTGAGCATTCATTTGTTTTGTCATTACACGTTTTTTGGTGGCGACGTTCACTTCATTCTCTGCTTTATTCTTCCGTTGAAAAAACTGGTCGCGGGTAGTGTTATTTTTCTTCGATAATCGAACCTTTTCTGATTATCCAATTTGTTTTCACAATATCAATCAAGGATTTGGTATATATAATGACATTTTGGATTCTCCAGAACTGACCGAGAGAGAATTACAAATATTTTTTACTGGATCATATCAGCTATCGCAGGCGGTATCATACTTGGCCGAAATTATTGACAAAGATGGACAGATGAACATGCAATACGTGAAACATCAAACGAATGTGTTAAGAGTGCAAGTACAATCACGGCACATTTCTAAAAAACTATATGAATGTTTCATTAAATATAAGCCCAATAGTTTTGGCATATCTGGCTTATTGGAATATGTATGTGATTGCGCTAACGGAAGTAGGACTGTTGGCTGCTGTTCACACATTGCTGCAATTATATACTATCTGTCTCATGCAAGGTACTTTTCCAAAATTCTGAAGCCAGCTGAAATTCTCTGCGAAATGTTGACGAATAATATTATTCCTGTAATTCAATACGACAGCGACGAAGATTAAGAGTGGTCTTATCAATATAGAGTAACCTGATTCGTGAGAGGCAAGGAGACTCACGATAAACAAGCACCCCATAATAAGAGGTCATAAATCGTACTGTAAAGTCTAAGTGGTGGACTTTGGAAACTACAATTCTCTTTTAGGCTGACTACACGTGTCGTCATTAAAAAATGCTTTGATTCTCAAATACAATTTTGTTCAACTTATTAGTCAGCGTCAAAGATTTCGCAAATATTTTTACTAGACTTCTTTAAGTTTGACACTGGTTGGAACGGTAGCAGTATAGTGTCGTCAGTGACCGTGGCCGGATTCAGTCATAACCTGCAAAATATGCGATATGCCCTCAAATACATCACAAAAAAAAATTTAAACAAATTTTGAAAATTTTTTTTGACCCGTTTTGTTTGAAACAAAAATTTCGAAATTGTTTTACAACATTCTCTCATTGAGTCCCATAAAATATTGTTTTCCCATCGAAATCGGTACGATTTATGACCTCTTATTATGGGGTGCTTGTTTATCGTGAGTCCCCTTGCCTCTCACGAATCAGGTTACTCTATATTGATAAGACTACTCTTAATCTTCGTCGCTGTCGTCTTCAATTACAGAAATAATATTATTCTGAGTGAATATTTCGCGGATAATTTCAGCTGGCTTTAAAATTGTAGAAAAGTACCATGCATGAGACAGTTAGTATATAATTGCAGCAATGTGTGAACAACAGCCAACAGTCCTACTTCCGTTAGCGCAATCACACACACATATTCCAATAAGCCAGACATGCCAACACTATTGGGCTTGTATTGAATGAAACATTTATATAGTTTTTTAGAAATGTGCCGTGATTGTACTTGCACTCTTAACACATTCGTTTGATGTTTCACGTATTGCATGTTCATCTGTCTATCTTTGTCAATCCTTTCGGCCAAGTATGATACCGCCTGCGATAGCTGATATGATCCAGTAAAAAATATTTTTAATTCTTTCTCGGTCAGTTCTGGAGAATCTAAAATGTCATTATATATACCAAATCCTTGATTGATATTGTGAAAACAAATTGGATAATCAGAAATGGTTCGATTTTTGAAGAAAAATAACACTACCCGCGACCAGTTTTTTCAACGGAAGAATAAAGCAGAGAATGAAGTGAACGTCGTCACCAAAACACTTGTAATGACAAAACAAATGAATGCTCACATGTTCTACAGGGCTATCATGTACGAGTACCCTATGTTACGCCCGGGATACTGCTACCTATACGCTTGAGATTTTCAATTTTTGAAGTACGGTCTACCCATCCGATTGCTATGAAACTTGGAGCTGTTTCAAAAGAGGATTTAAACAATATTTTTAGAGAAAATGGTGGGTGTAACTCCAATACATCCCATGAAAAAATTCAAACAAATTTTGAAAATTTTTTTTGACCCGTATTTTTTGAAAAAAAATTTCGAAATTTTTTTACAACATTCTCTTATTGAGTCCCACAACATATTTTTTGCCCATCGAAATCGGTCCAGCCGTTCTTGAGAAAAACTAATTTTTTTATTTTTCTTGTAACCCCCATAACTCCCATAAAAATTATTTCTCAAATATAATCTTTTGGGAAATTTAGTCTTACATCAGTGCCAACTTACTGTAAAAATCTCAACGAAATCCGAGCGGGGGCAGCACATACATGCTTATCCTGCTATGCCCTTTAGGAATCTCAGTCGAGAGCCTCCTTAAATTATTAATAATGGATTTTTTTACTTATTTATCGTGATCGCAGTATGTTCATTGATGCATTTCGATTCTGATTTGAAACATGCCGACTTTTATTTGGTGCATTTTGATCAAAGGCAACTTAATGTTTGTTGATTTGAATTTATTTGAATCCAGGTAGCTAGCAGCGCCGGAAATTTAAAGCGGTTACAGGCAGTTTTGGTGTCTGCGCTGGTTTCCGTTTATAAACTCAAGGGTGATGAAACAAAAATTCAGTTTGAATTTAAAATTAACCTTTTTCTGGTATGCATACAGCTGCATTGTTTGAATTTTGCATTTGATTGCACCTTTTGCAATAGATATGATGTATTTTTTTTTGTTTTTACATTCTCATTCTAATGAGAAGGTATTGGTTTTATGTAAAATTTGACATAGTCGGTTTTCATCAAATGTCCACGTTTTGAGACCTCCTGAGTCAGAAAAAACGATTTTTACGAAGGTGTCTGTCTGTCTGTAGTCTGTAGTCTGTCTGTCTGTCTGTAGCCACGATAAATTTCGAAAAAATGATCAGATTTGATTGAGCTTTGGCACACTTTTTTATGGCCGAAAAATAGAGAACGAGTTCGTTAACCAGCTATTTTGGATGAAAATCCAAAAAGTGAGCACATTTTGAAAATTTTTGAGACCACTTTTTTGGAAGATTTGAAAATTCTATGTACGGTTATTAGTAGTATGTAAAATGACGAACAAAATATTCTTATGACTTTTCGTGATAAAAAAAAAATTACTGGAGTTATAGCATTTTCAAAATTCCAAAAAACAAACGAAAATGAACATTTTAAGCCGAAAAACGCACGATATGAAAAAAAGTCAAGAGGAGAAAAACGTTGATTCCTGAACACCCTATAATATTTTCATGACAACTTTTTGAATTTTTCGAAAAATAAAAAATTCAAATTTTGATCGCACAAAAAATTAATGAAAAATCAAAAAAGCCATTTTGCTGTAAAACTATGCAAGATACAAGAAAAGATCATCTTACCAAAATTGTGCACCTAAAAAAGATCTACAAATTTCTTATCATTCACTTTTTGATATGACGCGTAGTTTTTGTTTTATTCGTAAAAAACAGCATTGAAAATAGAAAAATCAAATTTTCAGACGAATATTACCAGCTACGAAAAAATGACCGAAACAAAATTTGTTCATCCATGGAAGAGGTACAAATTTATTGTGACTCATGTTTCGATAGGATGCGTGGTTTTTGTTTTATTCGTGAAAATAACATTGACAGTAAAAAAAATCAAAGTTTTGAAAAAACAATGCAAGGTACGAAAACATATAAATGAACAAAAATTGTGCATTCAAAAAAGACTTACACACCCGTAATCAATTTTTGTGGTAAGAATATATTCAAAATGAAAAAATTAACTTTTTTGATAAACGGCACAAGCTAAAATAAAATGTTAACTAATAAAATTTGTCGCCTCAATTATATCATTACTTTTCATTTGAAATCAAATACAAATTTAGTAATTTGTATATGAAGAACATATAACACGAAGCACAAAGTGCGCGCTCAGTGTATTTACCAAATCGCACGCCGTAAGTGCGCTCCAACTTTTTTGTTTCTATCATACGGTTCAAATGATTTTCAAATCAAATATCGAGCGCGAAGCGCGAGTGTCTGGATGAGAATGTGTTCCTTAAGGTCGATAGAACCTTGAGTAAATAAAGTTCCTTTTCAGTCTAAAATAAAAGAAAATTTAACAATCACTTAATATGTAGAGGTTTTGATAATTTTATAATATTTGCAAACAAACTTTTTCTTTTCATCGAAGTCGAACACGAAGTTCAAAAATCTAGAGGAGCCTAGCGTAAAGCGCGATGCAAATACGCCCGAGCGCGTAGCGCGAGGTGAATACATAATCGAGCGCGAAGCGCGAGATAAATATATGATCGAGCGCGAAGCGCGAGATCCAACAGTCGCGCGCCCTAGGCGCGCTGAAACTTGCGAGCGAAGCGAGCCGCGCGCGAAGCGCGCCATGAGAATGTGCCCGCGAAGCGGGCAGATTTTTTTTATTGACATTATGTATTTTTTGATTGAAGTAGGGTATGGCTACGAGAAACCTAATTTTTTTAGTAGACCAATAGACAATAAAATAAATAACTCAGCAATTCGGTTTCTATTTAAACTTCAACAGGTACAAACAACAAACAAGCGTCTTTTGACCTCGGTTATCCGTCGTTTAGTAATTTAGTAAAAATTTATTAGTAAATCGCGGTAATAATGATCTTGAACGACTCTCTAGCTTGTAAATTTTAAAGTTTCCAACTTTTTCGTTTTTAAGGGGAAATTTTAGAAAGTTTCATTGAAAAAGATGGCGTTATTTAAATCAATCAACAACGTCAACTCGTACACCGGGTTGAAACAACTGATTGTGGAATTAGACAACTCCGAAATTAACGATAGTTTAGACGCGTTAAATATAGACACTTTCTATATAAATCTGCTTAAAGACTGGCCAACGCGAGATTCCGATTATACATTAGCGACATCAGCTGCCACAAATGAAGAAACAAAAATCGAATCCGATATTGAAAATCTAGGCGCAGGTCTTCCCAACAGCAGGAAAATAAATAGGCCTTCTACCCCAGTAACAGTAACAGTAAAAACGAGAGTTACAAACGCAAAATACATTACGATGACGGTAGGACTGTCACAAACTGGTACGATAACTAATCCATAACTACCACATCTACTGACTCTTTGAGCACCATTCCGACACCTCGTATCAAATCGACACATTTCCTTCCGATTAACCCAACGAATGTGTCATTTAATTATGCAAGAATTTTCGAAATACCAAACCCGTTCAATATACAGGACACCGTAATCCATTGTGAGCAAAATGAGCCAAGCAATAATCAACCGAGATTTCCAGACCGCATGGCTCAAACCTCTACCCTTTCGCAAAATAAAAAGTTGACTCCAGATTACGCGGAAACTGACAGACTTGATACAATAATACAATAGAAAAATACAATCTAGGTGCAAATAAGAAGGACCCTAAAATAGAAACAAGTGGAATGTTCTGTAACACCACAGAGTCCGAATCTGAGATCGTCTATTTCAAAAATAATAACCTTAGAGAACATAGCCTCGGTCTTGGTAGAAGCAAGCCTAATAGATACAGCCGTTCATCCTCAATTGATAATCGATATGGGAAATTTCAACAAGGAATTTCGCCAATCGACTCAGACGTGGAAAGAAACAGTAACTCCAAACCCAGCCCACCTGATAGACCGCGTAGAAGCAACATAGGCTTCAGAGACATTCGGACTCGCGATCATTCTTTAGACAGGGACACAGTTTTTAGTAAAAAATCGCCTACTAAAAATCGTTTTGGGAATAGAGATTTACGCAAAATTGTCTTGGGTTGCAACTTAACTTTTAATGGTAGGAGCGATGTGAGCGCAGATGGTCTCCCAACTAAAATCGAGGATCGTAGAAAACTTACTAGAGTGTCGAACAAGAAATTGCTGTTAGCTATGCCGGTATTGTTAGAGGGAATACCCTCGAAGTTTTTCAGAAACCGTGAAAAGGAGTTTTATAGCTGACGTAAGTTTCGAAACGATGATGATTTTGAAAGTATAGTTAAACAGCAAATACAGGCGGGGTCTCAGGGTAAATATGCGTCTATCGATGACTACTTAACCAATATCCAAAGCCTGGTGAATCTGCTTGAAGACGAAGCTTCGATAGTTGACCACTTAGACTGTGTCCATAGAGGTCTAGGACCCGTCTGTCACAAAGTCAATCGTCTCTCAGAGTACAGGTCTTTAGAGAACTTCCAAGAACTTTTTCCTGAAAGAATTCGCGTATGGACAACATTCAACGCCTTAAACTAACAAGCAATCACCATCCTCAGCGTTAAAAGTGGATATAAATGAGTTCTTAGCTATCAGGAACGAGGAGAAACAGGGTGCGAATAACCGTGGCTAGTGAAATAACCAGGCAAGCGATAGGTAACAGACCACCCACGATGGTTCTAAGGATGGGAGAGTTCAGCAGAACAATAAAACTTCTACTGATAATAGTAAAAAGAATGAGTACCCGGTTAGGAAGCAGATTGAAGTAATTTGCTTGAATGGTGACCTAAGAGGATACTATAGAGAAGGTTATGCGGCCTAAGTGTTCGGGAAATGCCAAAGAGAAGCAGCAAGCATGGTCCTTACTGCCTCTTAGTCACTACAGACCGTGACTGACACTTAGGCTAACACCATTACACCTATATCTAGTGTCAGACACAATTCATTGGATTTTAGTGAATGTAGGGGCCTTGATATACCCAAGGATTTTTCGGATACCGCAACCCTGCCCCAGATTAATGTAAGAGGCGTTGGAAAGCCACTCTAAAGTTCCAGTCCTCAAATATGGACTCTGAAAACGCGACATTTCAGGCGACTACTGACATGGAAGAGTATCAGGGGATCAGTATGCCCGATGACGAACTAGGTTTCGAGACATCATCGGACAGCGATAGACTTGCGAGTGGAAATGAACCCACTGAAATTGTAGTAGAGGTTTAAATCCAAAGTCACCCAAAGTATACTCCGCCAAATCGCGTAGTCGAGTGTGCAGGCCCAAGTCAAAGTAAACCCTGTCCCTTATGGAAGATTTATATTTAATTAGGCCAATAGAAGACAGTAGCTCAGAAACAGAATCAATTAGTTCAATATTGGGAAGTACAGAAGTTGCAAATAGGATCCACGTAATGGCAACCGTCGACTCAGCCCGTACCGAGGGTTTATACCGGAATTCGCAACCATAGCGGAACCACTGACTTGGTGGTGTCGAACTAATGTCAAGCGGCACTGGGGCGAAGAACAGCAGGAGGCCTGTGGTTGTTTAAGAAAGGCACTAACAGGTGTACCCATACTCGCGCACCCGAGCTTCAGGAACTATGTCGAGAATCTCCTAGAATCCTCTTAATCTACAGACGGACGCTACCGCTGCCGGTAAATTTCGCGATCATTTGGAGGGCTTCTATTTAAAAGTTATCACTGACCACAATAGCCTTCGGTGTTTGAATAATCTGAGGAAACCCTACTGGTCGACTCGCGAGATGGTGCCTAGAATTTCAAGGGTATGACTTTGATATCGTACACGGAAAGGGTGCCCTACACCACGGCCCTGATGCGTTGTCAAGGTTGACGGAGGATGACAAGACTCCAGTGTCGAGCGTGGACGAGACAAGAGACACGTGGTACCTGCGATGCTTGCAGGCGGTTCAGGACCAGCCCAAGATGTTTCCTGATTGGAAAATAGATAACGGAATGCTATACCGTGACAAACCAAATTCGGTGACTGACGAGTTATCAACCGATCTGGAGGCGTGGAAACTCGTTCTTCCGAAAGAACTAAGGCCCAGGGCGTTGCAGGAGGCACATGCAGAACCCCAAGCCGGCCATTCAGGCTACAATAAGACCTGCCAAAGGATAGCCCTCTGATATTATTGGCCGGAGATGTTTCACGACGTGGTCCAGTTCGTTCGATTTTGTGGCCCTTGTCAAAAATGTAAAGTTGACCAGGTTCGCATTCCGATTCGTAAGGCAAACGGCAGCACTATAAGAAAAGCGTTCGAGGACTTGGTGGTATCTCGTTGGGGGGAGCCGGAAGTGATTCATAACGATGATGGCACCAAATTACGAATGAGCAATTAGAACAAATGTGTAGGAATGTCAGTCTTATTCACACAACAACGCCGGTGTACCACGCTCAAGCCAATCCTACCGAGAGGGTGAATAGGGTCCTCAAAACTATGATCGCATCTTTCCCACAAGACAACCTTCAGGACTGTGACCAGCACCTACCCGCAGTACATGGTGCACTGAAAGTCTCTTCCGCGTTTTTGAATTTTTGGACAAAACCCCCTGCCCTATAGATCAATGCTTCGAAACCTAGAAAAGGGTACTCAACACGTGAAAACACAGCCTGAAAAATGGTTGCTGAGGGTGAGGTGACTAGACCATTTGCGTGACCTAATTTCTCGGAACCTTGACAAAGCATATGAGGCTCAGACAAGGTACTACAAAGCGAACAAGAGTTCAAGATCACGGGTCGCTTGTCTCCCGTAGTTTTCACCCTCGTAAACATACAAGGGAAGTATTTGGAACAGAACACATAAAGAATCCTAGAAACTTTTATGAGAATAATTAGAACATGTAAATCGCGTTGGGAATTGGGACTATAGCCGCGAACTTCTTGATTTTTTGTAGATGTACCAATCTACAGTCAAAACAGGAATACCCTTTCTTCCCCGGGGAAGCAGCGGAGTTCAAAGTTTCCCGGAATGGGCACCCCGATATAAAGAAAAGACGGTGATGCCTTCTACTTTTGTTTCATTAAAAAAGTCTTTCACAGATAATTATTTCGGTTAGGAAGTAACCCACGTCCTTGTGTTTTAATTTTTTTTCATAAGATTGTAAAGAAATTTTGCAGTCTTGTCTTGATCGAAATTCATAAAATTATCTTGTTACTAGTATCTGACATGGTGAGACGATCGTAAGTATTTTGAATATTGCTAGTGGCTGGCGCCCCAGGCTTCTTAGGATGCGTAGTTTCCCTCTTTTTCCTACAATTTACGATTTCGGATTCACTGATTGTCCCTGTAACTAACCTTGTCATGGGTAAAAGCATACGTGATATAAGTTGAATCATGTAAACGATGCTAGAGTTTTTTTATTACGGAAGTATTTATCAGTAATGTATACCATTAAGCCATTTCCCTTTCAGGGTAGGCGTGACACTATCCGATTCGGGTAGTGTTTCTAGGTGGATAGTTTTTCTTGTAGTTATAAATAACTACAAGTGTGGGCTCACCACACCCACGATGTAATAATTTAAAATATTCGTGCAGATACAAAATATTGGTAGTAATAATATTAGGATAATTCAATCGTAGTGCATACGGATCCGGCATATTTTGCCGCATCTTAATTTTCTCTTCCGGCAAAGCACCCCTGTGACTGGTTACAGAAATAATGTTGGTCAAACACCTACCCCTTTCCAACATTCCGTGGGGGCGGAAAGGCACCCCAGTGAATGATTACAGAAATAATGATCGTTTAAACCCCTACCCCTCTCTATCGTCCCGTGGGGGTCGGTAAGGCACTGCTGTGACTGGTTACAAAAATGTACGGATATTCTAAAAAATCAAAAAGCTTGTTAAATCGAACTTCTTACCTTCTTATTTCGAGCTTCTACTTCTAAACATTTTTCGCGATGAAACCTCATATGGGGCATAATTTCTGAAGTGTACCCACCTCGAAAATGAAAGTTGTCCGATCGGGCTGAAAATTGGCCCAATTGTAGTCCTATTAGATAGTACTCCTCACACAAAAAATAAATTAATTTTGATAATTATTTATCAAAGTGGAGGGGGTACAATTTTTGGGTTTTTTAAGCAAAGCCTTACTTTTAAATGTTTGTAACTTTTGTCCTATTGCCTTAAACAAAATTTCACTTCAAATATTTTCGATAGATTTCTTCCCAAAATTTCTGGCGGTAATAACGACTTTTCAAAAATGTCCAAATTTGGCCCGAATTTTTGAAAATCAAAAATAAATTTGACTTTTTTTCAAATTTGGGCCTTTTTTTTTCTTCAAAATAGTTTTAAAAGAAAGCTGAGCTTTTTCCTATAAGACTCCCAATTTTCAGAGTGGCAAATTAATTCCTCTTTGAGTATTAGAACGATACGTAAACAAGATTCCATGATAGGGCAGGTGGCGCGCGATTTCCCCTAGTGCGCTTACGCCGAGGATCTTTGTGCAACGCTTTAGTGCCAGTTTTTCAAGTTAAGTAATATTGTATGCTACTAGAATAACTGCTCTCTGCATTTGCGTGCATCATGAACTCTTACCATGAGATGTACCATGGAAGTGCCATTCAGCTTGGATACAAAAATCTTCTTCATGGGCTTGGAGATTAACAAAGCTACTCTTATTTTTCGAATGTTGCCCTGCACCATCAGTGAAAGAGTAGATTTTCTCTGGCCTGAAATGAGTTTTCAAGTAATCCACTATTATCTTTTGATACTCGTGAACAGCCATCATGTCATGAGCTAAGTTGTCAGATATGATTGTGATATTACGTACTTGAGCTCTCCATCTTTTTTATAATAAATCACCACAGTGAATATTGTAGCTTGGTCGTTATTCCAGTGGAATGATTACGCTGCATTCTGAATTATGAAGGCGTAATTCTCAGCGAAATCGAAGCAAATCAAAAACTCCCTAGGCAATGAATTTTCCTTCAAGTTTTTGAAAAAAGATGATTGCTTCTTTGAAATAAAGTGATGAGTTTTTAATTTCAACAGCCTTTCACAGAAGTCATCTTGGAATTCATCAGTATCCATTACCAGAGTCTTTATAGTACATCTGTCGGTCTGTAACCAAATTTCAAATCTCACTTCATTAATACAATGTACATCAAAAGCTTTTGTGATGTTATCTTTCAAGTTTGCAGTACCTGGAGAGTTTTCACACTCTCCTAAATGACAGGGACTTGAAGAGTTAGGACATACAATAGCATCCAGGCGGTCGTGATAATTTGTGAGCACCATGTCAGTATCCTCTTTTAAATGTTGAATATTTATTTCATTCAACATCAACTTGACATTCTCATGATGCACGCAAATGCAGAGAGCAGTTATACTAGTAGCATATAATATTATTTAACTTGAAAAACTGGCACTAAAGCGTTGCAGAAAGATCCTCGGCGTGAGCGCACTAGGGAAAATCGCGCGCCACCCGCCCTATCATGGAACCTTGTTTACGTATTGTTCTATTACTCAAAGAGGAATTAATTTGCCACTCTGAAGATATGAGGTCTTATAGGAAAAAATCTCAGCTTTCTTTTAAAACTATTTTGAAGAAAAAAAAGTGCCCAAATTTGAAAAAAAGTCAAATTTATTTATGATTTTCAAAAATTCAGGTCAAATTTTGACTATAAAAAAAAATCGTTATTACCACCAGAAATTTTGTGAAAAAATCTATCGAAAATATTTAGAGTGAAATTTTGTTTAAGGAAATAGGACCAAAGTTACAAAACGTTTGAAAGTAAGGCTTTGCTTAAAAACCCCAAAAATTGTACCCCCTCTACTTTGATAAATAATTATCAAAATGAATTAATTTTTGGTGTGAGGAGTACTATCTAATAGGATTACAATTGGGCCAGTTTTTAGCCCGATCGGACAACTTTCAGTTAATAGCCTGAAAGGCATCCCTGCGTGTCAACAATATGTTAAGATACTTGCGGGGAAAATGCAGAAGGCGGTCGTACTAGGCTTGCTCTGTGTCCTCAGGGTGAACGAGACGTTTGCCAAATAGTCGTATTGAGCCTATCGCAGACCGTAACTACTTAACTCACGTTCTTGAGCCGTGGTTACGCGTGAAGCGTTACCGTTATTTCATCGAAAGCGAGTGCAATTTTGTAGAATGGCATCCGCTTCCGGCGAAATTCCGCGGTTGTCCCAATGACAAACTTTTGTACATGAAGTTAAAAGTTTGTCATAATGACAACCACAGGATTTCGCTGGGAGCGGGTGCTAATCTGAAAAATTGCACCCGCTCCCAGCGAAATCGCGGTAAAAGTTCAGCTGTAACTACGTCTCACAACCGTGAGATGGATGTTTACAGTCTGCGACGAATCCAATACGATGATCCGGCAAAAGTCTCGTGCACCCTGATGACAAGGAGCGACCCAAAGACGACGGCCTTCTGCATTTTCCCCGCAAGTGTCTCAGCATTTCGTTGACACGCAGGGATGCTTTTCAGGCCATTAACCAGTGAAACCTTGGCACCTCCAAGAGCGCCGATGATCAAGACGATTAGCATAACAGAATATTCCGGGTATAACCGTCGCAACTCCCTTATAAGATCTTTATACCTCTCTTTCTTTTCTTTCTCCTTGACTGTGACGTTTTTGTCAGCTGGTGCCGAAAATTCGATACCGAACGTGGTTCATTTCTCGAAGTCAACGAGAACTATGTCAGGCCTTGAGTGCGCAACAGAAACACTTGTCGAGAATGTGAAGTTCCAGTATATGCGGCACTTCTCATTTTCGACCACTTTATCTATTACTTTAGGAGCGTTTAGCGGAGAGGTATTTGGGCTAATGCCGTCAGAGTGACAGAGATGGTACTGCAGCACTGTTAGTGCCGCATTGTGTCTTTGGATGTAGGTCGTTCCCGCATGAGTTGGACAACTAGATAGTATGTGTCCTAGATGCTCGGGGTGTGCATGACACGCTCTGCAGCTATCATCGCGAATGTCTTGGCTCAAAATGTGGCGACGGCATGCTAGAGTGGAAATGACACCGTCTCGACATGCCAAAATAAAACCCTCCGTGCTCAACTTCAATCCGGGTGATCTAAGGAAAGCAAACGTTAGCTCATATGACATAGACTGATCTTCCACATTTCTGCGGAAGATGCCGTGCATCCTCTTTTCGAGGATCTGTTCGCGAAAGTTTTTCTCCTGTGCTTTCTTAATCCGTGCCTTCAGGAGTGAGTATTCAAGATGGATAAGATTTG
The DNA here is from genome assembly GCA_932195095.1 of Andricus curvator. Taxonomy (NCBI): domain Eukaryota; kingdom Metazoa; phylum Arthropoda; class Insecta; order Hymenoptera; family Cynipidae; genus Andricus; species Andricus curvator. The sequence continues at coordinate 91,644 of CAKNYM010047869.1, forward strand.
CTGCAGTTTGCTCACCCCTGATATTGAAGTCAAGGCCGAGTGTTACAGCAGCCTCCTCCGCTGCTTCGTACAGAAACGCCTCTTTGCCCACTTCTTCGTGTTTCCTGACCATTTTAAGACTAGGGTCTTGTGCTTTTGCGACCATATGTGCTGTACTCAGAATAATCCTGTTGTGAAGACATTCAAGATTCAGTATTCCGCGACCACCTTGACGGCGTGAGATGTAAAGTCGTGGAACAGAAGACTTAAGGTGCATGATTTTGTTCATGTGCATAACCTTTTGGGACCCGATATCGAGGGATCTGAGCTCGTCCTTCGTCTATGGAACTACTCCAAATTAATAGAGTACTACTGGGACGGCAAGCAGTTTCGTCGCAGATACTTTGCTCCTCGCGGATAGTTCGGAAGACCATAGCCGTCGAATGAGACGTTTTTATCTGCATCGGGGAGTATCCTTTATAGATGTCAACGTCCTGAATGCGGCTCTGGGGACACAGGTCCAATTGTCCGAAGAATCCTATCATTTAGAATAGCTGTGAAGATCTTATACGATGTGTTCAAAGAAGTTTTTGGCCTGTAATTCTTAGGGTCAGCTAAGAAGCCTGTCTTCGACAGAAGCACTGTGCGCTCTTCCACCAACCACTTGAAGGAAACTTCTTCCACCAGAAGGTCTTGATACCATCTGGTCCCGGAGCGAAATAGTTTTTCATGCCTCTTAATACGTTCTCACTTCCTCGGTAGTGATAGGTGGGCATTCCTCCTAAGTTGTTATGAGGGTACTGCACAGCTCCTTGAAGCTATTTATATTCTTTGAGTATTCTCTCAGTGGATGTTGGACTTCGTAGGCTTCTCTCCAAAATGACTCGACCTCATCTGGTGTGTGCGGGTGGACGACAGTAAGTGGAGGGTCTTGGAAGAGTCGAGATGGGTCAGACAAAAACTGTTGATTTTCTCTGACCCACCTCTCTCTCCGCTCTAGACTTCTCCTAGCGTTAGATAGTACTCGTATTCTTTTAATATATATATATATATATATATATATATATATATATATATATATATGCATTTACCTTTTTGCACCATAAGCGTCAGCTGAATAGATCCATCCCCAGGTATTGTTGTAGCTCTTTGAAACTTAACATTTTCAAACACGACTGAAAATTCATTATACAATTCTCCACGCATCATTCCAAGTGTTTCCCAGATTAAAAATAAGTAACCCGTGGCAGGAAAGAGGTTTCTTCCGTCTATTATATGCCCTGACATGTATTCATAATCTTCATCAGCGAGGGTTACTTCTGCTACTCTTTCTCCAGAAACTATCTTCTCATTTTTATCATATGCTGTCACGTACCTGAAAAATAAATCTATTTAGCGCAAATGTTCTTAATTGCCGGCAACTGCAGATCTGTTTCATTTAATATACACGGCAATATTAACTACGGAAAGTAATTTAAAAAACCAGCCTTCAGGCGTTTTTGTCTATCCAATCTAAGCATGTCCAAAGAAAAACATAAAAATCTGTCGAGAAATAGAGACTGCAGAGAATTATGAATAGTGAATCCTGAGTTTTATCACTGCACTGTGTTACGTACCAATCTTCTGAGTGGTCCCATTTTATGAGGGGGGAAATCATAGGAGTCGCACGACTTACAGGATACTGTATCTTAGGATACAAATTGTGAATCTGTGGTTGACAACCTATGTTGTATAATTCTCCAAGAGCATGCAGAAACACATCTGTATTATCATTGTGATAGTTTTGCATCAAAGCTACATTAACAACGCCTGGTTTCGTCAAACTTCGCAAGATATTTTGAAGCAGAGCATGTGGAGCAATTTCAATAATTGCTGCATCCTTAGGAATTTCTGAGCATGTTTCTTGAAAGAGGACGGGTTTTGAAAGATTATTGGCAAAGTATTCGGCTGAAGCCAACCGTGCCGCAGGTGTTGTCCATTCATTGCGTGGCAATGACGTACTTAGCCATCTGCAGCTGCGTGGTTTAGGGTTTTGTATCACTTTTTGCAAGCTATCTGTCAATTTGACCCTTAGTGGAGCTACGTCAGTACTGTGGTAAGGAATATTGCAATACCGTACTTCTTGCACAAGTATTTTGTTTTTCTGTAAAAAGATTTAATTAAAACTATGCATTGATTGAAACGTTTTATAAGAACTCAAACATAGGCTGACAATGCTATATCAAGTTAGTTTCCGGTATCGGCATCAATATTGGGAGTTAAGGTTGATGTGCAAAAAGAAAGAGCAGGAAAAGGAGAAAGATCTGGAAGAGGAGTTGAAAAGTGTTAAGACAGAAGGGGACGTGTGGAAGATAATAAACAGACTTAGGAAACGTAGGGTGGGGATAAGTGAGAAGATAGGGAGTGAGATGTGGATCGAATTTTTTAAAGAATCATTTCAGGGCTCAGATTCACGGAAGAGATATGAGGAGATTAGAAGAACGAGGGAGGCAGATGGAGAGGCGTTAAATGACGAGGAGATAGCGAAGCAGATAAGAAAGCTGAGAAGGTCTAAGGCAGCAGGGCTGGACGGGGTAGCGAAGGAAGCGTGGCTGCTTAGCACACAAGAGGTTAGGGAGAGGTTGAAGCCCCTATTCAGCCTCTCCCTAACCTAACCTTAACCAGGTGGGCTTGAGGGAGGGCAGGAGCACCATCGAAAATATTTACGTCTTGCAGCACGTGGTGGATAGAGAATTAGCGGAGAAGGGTTCGAAAGTGTACGCATTTTATGTGGATGTCAAAGGCGCGTTTTCTTCTGTGGATACCGGGAGGTTGTGAGAGGCGTTGGAGGAAAGGAAAGTATAGAGGCCTGATCGTGAGAGTAAGGAAGGTATATTAAGGGACGAAAAATAGGGTGTGAGGAGAGGATGGAATTTCGGACGGTTTCTGGATATCGCGGATATGGAAAGTAAGCTAACAGCCGGAGTGGTAGGAGGAGTTAGGGTTAGAGGGGTTAGGATATGGTTTCTCGCGTATGCGGATGACAAAGTGCTGCTAGAAAAGAGCGAGGAGGTATCAAGGAAGATGATGAAGAAGTTGATAGGATACCGTGGATGAGAATAGGTTAGAGTTGAATGAGGAAAAGTCCAAACTTATGGTGTTCAGGAAAATAGGTGGAATGAATAAGGGAGGTAGGTTGAGGTGGAAGGAAAAGGCGGAAAAGGAGGTGAAAGAGTTTATGTACCTGGGCTCCCTGTTTTGGAGGAATGGTGGAGTGGTTGGTCATATAAAAGAGAGAGTGAGAAGGGCAAATGTGGTGATGAGGCAGGTGTAGGGACTGAAGTAAAAGTTGTTCGCAGATCATTTTGGAAGAAGAATGAAATTGTTCGAATCACTGGTAATGAGTGTATTACTTTATGGAGTAGAGGCGTGGGGGTGGAAGGAAAGTGAGGAGGTAAATTTTATACAGAAGAGATATGTGAAGTGGATACCAGGGTTGGCAAGGAATACGCTCAATTATATTGTCAGGAAGGAGACGGGGAGAACCAGAGGGGATGGGAAAATGAAAGTTGAAAGGGAAAAGTATTCAGAACTAATGGACTGCAGATGGATGAAGTGAGAATGATGCACGAGAAAGGACGGTATGTGAAATGTTTAAGAAAAACGGCATGGAGAGAGAGAAGGCAGCAGATATAAGAGAATAAAAGAGTCAAGGTTTAACGGGAGCTGTGGGTGCATTATGTCTAGGGAGAGAGCGCAATATTTGTGTGAGAAAGGAGAGGAAGGAAGTCAGGAGCTTATGAGCTTAGGAATTATGCGAGAAAGGGGATGCAAGAGTGGAGCACTGGTTGGAGGAGTGCGAGGATGTGGAAAGGAGTGGGACAAGCATGGAGGTATTGATGCATGAAAGGGGGGCAAAAGCGCAGTAGCATGGGTGAAGAGGGTGCTGGGTAATATGGAGAAGAAGAGAAGGAAGAGCAATTTAGGAGAAAAGATTGTAAGTAGGAGAGGAAGTAGATATATAAGTAAAATGTAAATATTGTAAATAGTGGATGAGTAGTGGGTATTGGCCGCGGAGGCGGCGTTTGGCAATGCGAGGCAAAGCGAGAAAGTAGGACATGCGTGCGAGACGAGGCAAAGCGAGGAAGGCAAAGCGATAAAAGCGAGCCGTCATAGAGATTCGGTGTGGATAGATGCTAATTTTTAAGGGTTAGTTTTAAGAAAATTCTGTAAAAAATGGAAGCGTAAGTAAGTCAATTTTTGAAGGCCAGCCGGCCAAAAAATAAACGTTCATCTATCTATCTAATTTAATTTGAAATAAATAACTGAAACCTATATAACGTTTTCAGGTTAGTGTGATATTTTGTGTAATATACTAGTAATAAGTGAGTTCTTAAAGACTGTCGTTAAGAGAAAACTCTAATTGATAAGAGTGAAAGTTTGTTGAGGCGGTGTAGTTAGGAAAAAATGTTGGAATTATTTTAATTAGACTCTGAAGCTGAAAGCTAAATAGCAAAGGGATAGAACAGCTAACATAAACGAGGCAAAAGATGGATGCCAGGATAGAGGCGTAGGACTTTGATTTATATTTAAGGACAAAAAGTATGTGATTAATCAATTTGGCTCGTGCTGGAGCTACGCCGTTGAGTTTTGTCTAAGAATCTTCGAACTTTTGGTAGGAGTGACCTAGAGGGATATATTTTTTGAATTTAAGATAAATCCTTAGCGAATATAGGAAAAATATAGAGAAAGTGTAAAGACAAAATTTTGACCTTGAAAATCTACTTTGAATTTAGAAATTTTTATAAAAAAATTCGTTTATCGAATGCCACGGGCGTGTAAATATTATATTTTATTTTCGACATATGCTTTTTAATAGATTTTCGCATGCTCATTCCAAATCTGGCGTGTAATGTAATGTAGAGCTTAATGGTCTGTTTAAAGACGATGGAAGATGCTATTTTATTCCTTAAAGAAATGCATTATCTTCATAAAGCAAATTTCATAATTTAGAGTATTTAAGGGCTTCTGGGCTAGCTGATTTCAAATCCGAATTGAAAATATCAAAATTCAAAATACAAATCCAACATGGTGGATCACAATTGTAAAAATGCAACCGATTTGAGAAAAAATTGCTACACGGGGGTTTTTCGGGTTGCTGATTTCAAATCCGCAGTCAAAATGCTGAATAGCATCTTTCATTTGTAATTTTTCTTCTAGTATTAACACTTATTTTTACTTATTTCCGACATGGACAACCCCGTTTCTTATGATCACGAATTTTTTTAATTTTCATACTAAAATATTTTGATATACTAAGTCAAATTATGGTTAATTTCATTGTAATTGAGCGTATAAGTTCCCTTAATCGAAAAAGAATTTACTTAACTTAACTTACACAACGAAATACCTAAGTATTAAGACTGTCAAACCGAAATAACTGTTGATATGGATCTAGTTAGAACCTTGTTTATTTCGTTATTTTTTTTTCGGTGAAAATGGTTTAATGAAGAATATAAATTATGCTAATTGTTTCACAATAACGTCAAGATGACTTGACAATTATATAAACAAGTTGATGCCGATTCACTTAAGAATATGCCTTTGATTTGCAGCACATACAAAATAGAAGTACACTGGGGCCTGCAGATGAAGGGCCTCATTTTAAGCTTTTCCTAGAACTGGTGGCCTCGTTTGTCCTCGGAATGTGGTGATGTGCAATGCAAGGGAGGCGCTGCTCACTAACTGTTCACCCATGCGAGAAACACCGGCAGCGTAGGGGCAAAGGGACAGTGCGCAGGTACTCACGCGCATATATTGCGTAATATTAAGAAATGGTTGAAACGCCACTGACTGTTTCCGTTTGGATGTCTCAGAGATAGGCTTAAAGCAATTACTGATACCAAACTTATCTTCAGGCCCCAGTATACCTTAAAAATGAACTTCTTATGTTTGATACACGTGAAATATTGCAGCTCAAACAAAGTTTAGGACGCTATAACTTGATTGCAATCTAATTTAAGTATTTAAAACCATTACACAATTATTAATTGTCAATTATTTATAAATAAACAATTATTTTTCAAGCCTTTGAAACGTTTCCAGAATTTACTGGATATTGCATTTGAAAATTGGCACATGGAAACTTATAAGATGGAAGATATTCATAGTTTACTAGTGGGTATTCAGGGCGGGATCTGGACACATGCGTGTTAGTGCATGTACGTGTGAAATCTCAATCTGAGTGGGAGCAAAAAATTTCACCACTTCGAAATTAGTTCGATTTTTGCTAGTAGAGAATAAACAAATATTTCTCACAGCCTTTACATTAAACTGCAAAAAGTGTGACTACGACGGTAATTTCTTGAGGGTGTTAAGACATCATTTCCTGGGTCAATCAATGCCTCATTCATTCTGGTATCCCATTTGATGCTCTCCCGCGGTACTTTTGTTGAAGTGGTTGGCTGCAAATAGCTAACGTTAGCCAAAGCATCCTCAGCAGACACATTTGATGTTTCACTGCTTACCGTATGTCGCAGATGTTCTTGCTGGCCAGCTACTCTAAGATAAAATTGCTAAAATCAATAATAAATTGATAATTATCAGTATGAAATAGTATTTCATGTATTAGCAACCATTTGCATTCGAAAACGTAATAAAATCATAATTAGTGCCAAAAACTCGCAAAACCCATTTTTTCACTTGCGGGTTTTTTCAAGGACCCTATTAAACAGACTTATAGGGGTGATATTCAAAAAGTAATATTTCATTCGTATTCTATAGCTAATTAACAAGAGAAATTTCGAGTTTCAATAATTCAACTTCAGAATCGGTTAAGAAATACGACCTGTCGGCAATTATAAACAGTAAATTCCTATGCCAGACCACTGTGGTGGGACTCTTGTCCAGTGCGCGTACGGCATTAAAAAATCGCTCGTATCTTTTGAACAAAGACAACGATTTGGCTTAAATTTTGTCAAAGTTTTCCTCAAATATCAAGTAAAAACTTTGTCACTGGAAGTTTTCCGTCCGCGAAAATTCCCTGTAGATTTTTTTTCCGTCAAATTCTGAGGAAACGATTCCTGACGTAATGGTTTGCAATAATTGTTATGCTGCAAATATCGGTAAAAGCTATTTTTGAAACATGAGGCCAGTTTGCGCATTGGCCAGAATGGTTGGCCAAAGCCCGGAATATATAGCGTGATATTACTGTTTCGTGCTTTGGCCAGCCAAATCGCGAGGTGGCCATGGTATACTGGCCAAAGTCAGAAATACTTTTATTTGACGTACGTATTTTCTATTTTAGCAGAAGTTAGGATAAAGCTAATCATATATTAATCGATGTATTCCATGTATATAATATAAATGCTTTATTTAATTAGAAGTTTAGAATGCAAATAATTCTATAAGGAAATTCGTATGCATTGAACGTATGATAATTGAAATTAACAGATCGAGCTAACCAAGAATTGTGTGTAATACTCCTGCCTACTTATTGGCATAATCAGAGCTGTTGTAGCACTGAGAATTACATCAGATATTTGACGCTTTACACTTACAACGTCCATTTACACATTTTTAGTGCAGTGACACCGAATGTATCCTTGTCCTTCGGTCACTGACTGACGTCTACATACTGTCCTCAATGCTATTTTTTCTGTCAGAATTGAATCTTCGTTACTCAATCTTTTATTGAGAGTGGAAAATTAGCTTCTAACATATTTTTGGTTCAATATTCCTTGTTCGTTACCTAACGTATACATTCCATCTTCTACATTCATAACACAAGTTCGAATATTTCCTGGGTCACCTCGTCCTCTATCAATATCTGGTATGCGCACACAAACGTTGCCACCTACTGTTACTGGAGGAAACTTACAATCTGATTTTTTAAGCATTTTGGATGCTTGTTTACTTGAGCCTAGATGAGCCGCAAACCTTTTATTTTCAATTTGTATATTCTTTTAGCAGAGACTGCAGTCGCAATTCCACAAATCAAATACACAAGCAGGTCACATACTTCGCACGAATGAGTTAATGTGCATTCTTTTCCACACGCTGCACATAAAAATTCAACCAGAGATATTTCTTCAAATTCTTCAGTTGCTTCTGCCAATGATACTGATTTTTCGGCAATCGAAACACCTTTCATTTCCATTTCAGGTCCAACTGCGACAAAAAACAATGATAAAAAATTACTTTTCTATCAAGTACATATATGATAGGACGGAGTGAGAATGCTCAAATTATTCGAATCGAAAAGAAATATTACTCTTAAATTTCATCAACTTTATTATTTATCTCGAGAAATAATAACTTTGCTCTATTAATAGAGATAAAATTCTAAGTTTAAACAAATAATAATCGTGTAACAAATTCAAAATTGCCGTCCTCAGGATGAATTTTAGTTAAGGGGATCAGGGGGGTCAAAATTAAAAGTGATTGAGTTATTGAAAATTCCTTATGAGGTGACTAAAGTTTAATTTACAAAAAGTTAATAAAAAGTACTTTTTCCCACTTTTTCGAAAACCAAGCTTTTCCATTTAAACCCCCATGTTAATTTCAAAAGACCGAGGGCACCACGATTTGATTTTGACCGATTTAAAAAAAAATTGAAAATTTATTTTTTCGGAAAACGAATAAATTGGGGGGGGGGTATACAAACAAAAATCGAAATTCACATTTCTACACGTATAAATTTGGACAACCCTAATGTATAGTTCTGAATCCTCTCCCTAATTATTTCGGTATATTTTGACAAAATATTTTCAACAATATTTTCTTACCTGAAGCAATTGATGTATGATTCATACTGTCTCTCTTTTCCGTTTCCATTTTTTCTAGATCCTCTTTCGTATTGAGCTGTTCTATAACTTCCTGTGGGAGGTTCGATGTACTCAGACCCACTTTTTCTTTGCAGCCAAACATAGCTTCGTAGGGCGCCTGTTGTATACCTTGGTGGAAAGAACGATTTTTCATAATTGGACGAATCGAAGACCTTCTGTCCAGTGCTTTGTTTGATTAGTGCGCATCCGTGTAGTTAGTATATTTTGAATTTCTAGGTTTGCGCGTTCAACGGATCCTTGACTTTGACTATGCCCAGGTTTTCCATGTACGATCCTCATCTCAGGCCACATATTCTTCAATTCGTTAATTATTTTATTCGCAAATTCACTTCCATTGTCTGACTATGATACACTTGGAGCACTGATTTTCGTGAAAATGTCTACTATATTATAAGCAACTTTCTCTGTTTTTTTTTTAGATTTTAGCGGTCGTAATAAAAGGAATTTTGCTAAGTGGTCTCGATAATTTAAAATAAATGTATACTCTTGGTCAGCACTAGTTTGCATGTCGATAAGATCAACCTGATTCCGAGAATTAAATTCATTGAAAATCATAGGTTCTGAAACTATACCCTTTTTTGGCATTGATTTCTTAGCTTGACCTGGTTTACATAAAATCAGGTACATAGAATAATATCCTTGGTAACATTTTCATATTTACGGTGCAATTCCTTTCCCATGCGTGTACGACCACCATGACCGACGCTCTGGTGCGTATCATGAAGAACATCGAACATTACAACGCTATGCAAATAATACAAAAACGTAGAGTCACTTCTTTTACAGGTGTAATAAGCTTTTCACTACCACCCACAAGAATAACATTAAATCTCTTTAGTCGATGATAGTGCACACTTTGCTTTTTCTCTTCTTGTTTAAGTTCGTTCACTTCCTCCACAAATGTATAATACTTTCGTTTAGAAAATATAAAACCGTTTTAACTTTGATTTTTTATAAATTCTTGCAAAGATTTTTCGAACTGTGTGCGCATATTCGTCACCTGTTTATTCAAATAATCGGAAACTTCATTCGGAGAATTTGTTGCAAAACCTGCCATTTTTCACAACTTAAACTTCACCTGAGAGCAATGACTAAATTCAAGAGCTTTGCTGAGATAATACTCACGACTTTAACGTCCTAATGTATGCTCTTTTGAGCAAAAGTCATTAAGAAGGAATACAAAACTGAGGGGTGGGTAGATGGTTCTAGAAAAATTCTCTCCAATTTTGGTTATGAAGACTACAGGAAATTTTCAGAATGTAAGAATGGGATTGGAATGTCTAATTGCTTCATACCTGATCTTCTGATGAAGAGCAGGCGTCACACTTGAATTCACTTCTGACTTGACTTTTCTAAGAATTGGAAATTGTATAGGTAATACATTTTCAGCCCCTTCAGGAGATCATGTAGTTAGTCATAAAATAAGTGAAACAAAATAAAACAAAAAAACAAGCTTCTAATTAGATAAAGCATTTATATTATACATTGATTTATATATAATTACTTTCACCATAGAATTCTGCTCAAATAGAAAATACGTACGTCAAATTAAAGTATTCCTCACTTTGGCCAATATACCCTTGCCACTTTGCGATTTGGCCGGCCAAAGTCCGAAACACTAATACCACGCCATTCATTTCGGGCTTTGGCCAACCATCCTGGCCAATGCGCGAACTGGCCGCTTTCGGGCTTTGGCCGTAACACCTTAAAAATTTGTCATTATAAAGACTTTGCCAATTCAGGTAAATCTATATCGCTTAATGGTCGGTGAAGTAGCGTTACTTTTAGTTTTTCGACTTGCACTTAAGATCTGCTTTTTGAGTGTATGATTTCAGATAAAGTCTTAGTACTTCTTTATATGTAATGGTTTGAAATAAAGACCTTTTCCAAAAGCAATGGCTTCCATTACTTCACTAGGACTTTTGTTTTCTTCAAGCTGTCGTTTTGCAGCATTTAAATCATTGAAAGCTTCAGCTATCTCCACAGCATCACTAGCTAGCGCTGAAGTAGCACTCAGGCCAGCAAAGGTGGGTATAAGAAAGGGAAGAAAACTACCCAATTTCTTTGGAACTGGCAAAAATTCAAGGTTTTTTTACATTTCTTTTTGCACCAGCCTTTTTACAGACGCGCGTGCACGTCTTAGAGCAGATTTAGTAACAGTTTGTGCATCATTACTTGGTATCATTGATTTCTTAGCTGCTGTAACGATTTTTCTGCGTGTGGTAGCAGGCTTTTTATTCTTTAGACCAAACCGAACTTTTTATTTAATTTTTATTACGTTAGTTATTCCCCAAGTAGTTGCCTTTTTACCTATATCTGATTCCATAGAAAATACACGTTTCCAAGCTTTTTCAGCTAATAATCTATCAGCTTCGTTTCTTGCCTCAACGTTTTCCCTATTTTTCGAATAGGCAATATCATGCTCCATATGCAGCGTCAAAAGGATTGATTCCAGGATCACCTCGCGCAAGTCGTTTCGCTAATTTCGTGCCTGGTCCAAAATAATGGTAACCAGGAAGACGTAGCTCTAAAAGAAAACTAATGGTGACGTTATTCAGCAGTCCTCTGCCACGTCTTGTCTCTTTTGAGTTTCGCTTACGACTCACTTTAGGCTTGTCTTTGTGAACGATCATATCTGTTTGAGAGATACTTTCACACTGAGAAATAAACCTATATAAACCTGACATTTGTAGTTTTCAATTCAGTCATATAGAACTGCCTATCGATAATTTCGATTCGTTCGTTTAAAATGAGAAAAAACAAAAACGGCATCTGCATTTGTTACCAAACAGTGTACGAGCAATATTTTGTGGACCGTCCAACAGTGAAAAAATCTTTGTTGGCTCTATTAAAGCATCCACAGGTATTAAGGTCTGCAAATTTGTGATGTTTCGTCTAAATCTTTAAATCAACCAAAATATAAGTTTTTAGAAAAAGTTCTTTACTCAGTAGATGACATTGAGTACTATCCTTTCAATGAAAATGGTGATGCGGTAATATCAAGTAAAGCTAATTCATATTCAGTGATTGTGTTTGATGATATGGCTTGTGAGAAGCAAAATAATATGAAAGCATTTTTTTATGGGTAGGCCCAAGGACGTTGACTGTTTCTTTCTGTGCGAGATATATGCGCGTATTCTTAAATATCTTATAAGTGATAATATTAATTTGATTGTATTTTTCAAACAAAATGAGATGAATCTATAGCATATATAGAATGATCATGTAAATACTGAAAAGCCTTATTCACAATTCAAACAGATGTGCTTAGGTAGTGTAACGGGGTAATTCGTACCTCGCACGAATACATTTAAAAACTATCAAATTTTGCTTCAAAATTTTACTGGGGATATGAGTTTGGAATCACGGATCAAATTCATGGGCTGTTTGCGAACAGTTATAAGACTAGCCGAGAATATAAGAGTTCTTCGGTTAGTCTTTAAGAGAAATTCTAGTATTTGTTGACATTTCTTTTACTGTAGTTAATTTGAAATTGCTTAAAGTCACTGATAAATCAAAAACACTGGATGAAATATTAGCCTAGAATATGAGAGTTCGACGGCTAATATCAAATCATAACTTCCTGATTAATTTTTCTATCTATTATTGCTTTTCACAAACTCACTTAACCATTTCAACCAAACTAAACAACTAAAAAATAGAACAACTCATTACCTGTCAAAACTAGAAAGGTTAGGTCATCCGACCGGAACCAATACTTGCCAGAGCACGAAATTCCAAGTTTATAGAATTTGTATTATTTCTTCTAATTTCTTTTCCTATTACTTTAATTTCATATTCCACTAAAGTGGAAAGAGTGGATCAAACACGCCCACACAACAATAACAACAACTGTCAGATTCTATGAGGTTGGCTGCAGTGGATGTCTGCTTCGTCAGGGACGAAGAGGAGATTTTCCTAGCGCATGCGTAGTGGATGGAATTCCCGAATGTGCATGAGCGCTCGGAAAAAACAGGATCAAGCTGCCGCAGAGAATCTGCGCGCTGGCCGGAGTCAGCCCACCACTGGACCATTGACTAGCGGCAGACAACGGAAGCCTGCACTGCCATACCTGGCAGTTGTCCTTTTCTCTCGTTCGCTCCTCTCACTCAGTAGTTCTATGATCTTTACGCGAGTGGCGTTCCGACTCTTATGAAAGGGAGAACGGAGACGCTACTCTGAATATTTATTCGTGGTTCTAGACTCGCAGCGAGTGCTTCGCCTGCTAAATAAAATAAGGAAGAACCGAATTGAAGGAGTAGTATTAATGAAATAAAGCCAAATTGAAAGGAAAAAAATGAGAGGACGATCACGAGGTGTAAGGCTTCTGCCAGGTTGATTCCCTTTTACTCTCTCTCTATTTCTTAACTTGTCGCGTTTCAATGTCGTGTGTCGAACTAGTAGGCAGACGCCGTTGAAATTTGCTAATTGCTGACCTCGAGCAAGGTCATACTTATTGAGTGGCGTTAGTAAAGTAAAATGATAAAATTGTACTTGTTCAAGTGGTCACTTGGACCACTCCATAAAGAAAAGTTAGTGCGGTGTTAAAATGGCGGTCCGGCACTCGCCTTTGTGAAAATTGTCGGCATTTCGTAACGGCAGTAATCGTTTGAGTGGGGTGTAAGCCCACTCATAGCCCACACCATAGATATGTCTAGTTTTTTTTTATCTCTTTGTATTAATATTAAGTTTTTATGAATAAAGTTTACTATTTTCAAACATACACGCAGAGAGTGAATGGTCTTGAAACAAAACCATCATCCTCTTGCGTTTTTTCTTTTAAAACACATAAATATTTTTTTTACGCAAGCAGAATTATTTCACTGGAATAGCCAAATCATTTTAGACATTTGTCACTTGAAAAACCGCGGGCGGAGAACTTTTGACGCAGATAAGTGTCCCCCGCGGAGTAGATGAAGAAATCACATGATTGTCCAAGAATTGATTACCGGAATTGTCCGCTATCTTGGATTTTGGGTTTTCGTCAATTTACACGCGTATTTTGCATTTCTCGTTAAAAGAGGAAACAACAAATTTGTAGAGAATTTCATTCTCTACAATTTGCATCTGGTCGATATTGTTGTAAAACAATTATTTGTAGCTAACAATAAGCAAAAAGTCTGGAAAATTAAGAAAGTGGCGCAGTGTTTTCCACTTTCTGACTATTTGTATTAAAAATTAGTGGCACATTTAAATAGCAATGTTGTGGGGGACTCAATTTCCAACAAATTTTGTATCAACAAGTTTTTCGGGCGACGTGTATATCACGGTCGGGAACGCTCTCAACACAGCGGTGTGGGGGAACTCGCGCTGTTGGACACAATATATGTGTTACCGGCAAAGCCCGACATGGCGGCAAACCTAACATTCGCTTCGAATTGTCCAGCTCAAGAATCCTACGATATCAAAACTTTGTAAATACTAAAAACCGAAAGTGTAAATAGCTCCTCTCATAATGTGAGTTAGATGATGTTTAAAGAAAAATATATGCATAAGTTGAAAGACATGAACAAATCCTCGAACAAATCATAAAATTCACATTTCATTCAATCCGAATAAATTGTAATTCTAATTGGCGTAGTTTTTAAAAGTTTTCATGATGGTTTCTATAAAATAGGAAAGAAAACGGAAATAATTTTTTCATGGTACTCCAGAAATCTGGTACAAGAATGTAAATTGAATTTTTTGAAAATTGAAGATATACGTGATATAAAGCTGTCCAAGTGCAAGAAGGCAAAATTGCATTTGTAATTAAAAATGTCATAATTCGACATCCTGCATTAACAATTAACCAGTATATTATAACTATTTCCATTCAATGTTACTTTTTCAAACATGTCCATATATATATATATAGTTAAAAGTTCGCCATAAGGGCAAACGCAGGATTTCGCTGGGAGCGGGTGCTAATCTGAAAAATTCCATCCGCTCCCAGCGAAATCGCGGTAAAATTTCAGCTGTAAACACGTCTCACGACCGTGAGATAGGTGGTTACAGTCTGCGACGAACACAATACGATGATCCAGCAAAAGTCTCGTGCACCCGTAGGACACGGAGCGAACCAAGGGCGACCGCCTTCTGCATTTTCCCCGCAAGTGTCTCAGCATTTTGTTGACACGCAGGGATGCTTTTCAGGGTATCAACCAGTGAAACCTTGGCACCTCCAAGAGCGCCGATGAGGTTATACCTCTCTTTCTTTTCTTTCTCCTTGGCTGTGACGTTTTTGTCAGCTGGTGCCGAAAATTTGATAACGAACATGTTCCGTTTCTCGAAGTAAAGGAGAACTATGTCAGGCCTCGAGTGCGCAACAGAAACAATTGTCGAGAATACGAAGTTCCAGTATATGCGGCACTTCTCATTTTCGACAATTGACTCTATATCTCTAGGAGCGTTTAGCGGAGAGGTATTTGGGCTAATGCCATAAGAGTGACAGAGATGGTAATAAAGCCCTCTTAGTGCCGCATTGTGTCTTTGGATGTAGGTCGTTCCCGCATGATTTGGACAACTAGATAGTATGTGTCCTAGATGCTTGGGGTATGCATGACACGCTCTGCAGATATCATCGGGAATGTCTTGGATCAAAATGTGGCGACGGTATGCTAGAGTGGAAATGACACCGTCTTGACATGACAAAATGAAGCTCTCAGTGCCCGACTTCAATCCGTGTGATCTAAGGAAAGCAAACGTTAGCTCATACGACATCGACTAATCTTCCAAATTTCTGTGGAAGATGCCGTGCATCCTCTTGCCGAGGAGCTGTCCGTGGAAGTTTTTCTCCTGTGCTTTCTTAATCCGGGCCTTCAGGAGTGAGTAAACAAGATGGATAAGATTTGATGCATTTTGCTTACCCCTAATATTGAAGTCAAGGCCGAGTGTTTCAGCAGCCTCCTCCGCTGCTTTGTACAGAAACGCCCCTTTCCAAAGGTGTCGTATAGCGCTTCTGTCAACGAGCGCAGGATCTTCGGGGATGCCATTAAGTTTTCCTTTCTTCAAATTAACCTTGGCGTATTTCTCTAACCCGAACTCCATTCCAATCTCTTGAGTGTACTCTTTCACAATTTTTAGAGCTGGATGTAGTTTCTCTTGATTTCTAGCTTAGATCTTAAGATCATCAATGTAAAATACATGAGTGACCTTATGCTTTCAATTTCCAGGTTTGCCGCAGAGGTACCCTTCGGAATGCGAAGTGCAAGAGATAGTGGCAATAATGTGAGGCAAGAGCGGAGAGGGCTCATGGTGTCGCCCTGAAACACACCTCTCTGAAAGGTGATACTGTTAGTGATCACACGATGTTTTCCAGGTGAGATAGTAAATCTGGATTCCAAAGCGGCATTAATCTCTCTATGCACCTCACGACGTGTGGATGAACCTTTAGGCTTTCCGACAGACAGATCATAAGTCTAT
The DNA here is from genome assembly GCA_932195095.1 of Andricus curvator. Taxonomy (NCBI): domain Eukaryota; kingdom Metazoa; phylum Arthropoda; class Insecta; order Hymenoptera; family Cynipidae; genus Andricus; species Andricus curvator. Next base: position 107,852 of record CAKNYM010047869.1, read on the forward strand.
GGGAGGTTGAATCGAAAGCTTTCCAGTAATCAATCCAGGCCATCGATAGAAGTCGCTGATAGGATGCTGCGTCTTCACAGACACATCTATCGATGAGCAAGTTCTCCCGACATCCTGCTACGCCTTTCTTTGAGCCGCATTGCTCATACATCTCTCGCCACACAGGTCCAATTGTCCGAACAATCCGATCATTTAGGATAGCTGTGAAGATCTTATACAGTGTGTTCAGACAAGTTATTGACCTGCAATTCTTAGGGTCAGCTAAGTTGCCCGTCTTCGGCAGGAAAACTGTGCGCCCTTTCACCAAACACTCCGGAATAGGCTCTTCCGACTTTAGATATGAGGTGAAAATTCGGGCCAGATGCTGGTGGGTTGAAGGAAACTTTTTCCACCAGAAGGTCTTGAGACCACCCGGTCCCGGAGCGGAATAGTTCTTCATGTCTCTTAATAAGGTTTTCACCTCCTCGGTAGCGATAGGTGGGCATTCGTGCTCAGCTGTTATGAGGGCATTGCACAGCTCCTTGAAGCTATTTATGTTCTTTGAGCCTTCTTCAAGTGGATGTTCGACTTCGTAGACTTCTCTCAAAAATGCTTCGACCTCCTCTGGTTTGGGCGGATGGTCGACAGTAACTGGAGGGTCTTGGTAGAGTCCAGATGGGTCAGACAAAAACTGTTGATTTTCTCTGAGCCACCTCTCTCTCTGCTCTGGACTTCTCCTAGCGTTAGATAGTACTCGTATTCTGTCAGCAATATGCTGCCTGATGGCCAGTAGCTTTGACTTGTTGATTGTGTAATGACGGATCCGCAGTTCGCGCGAGAACTGTTGAACCTTGACAGTGAAAGTCCTGCGAGATGTTATGTAGTCAATCACACACTGAACGCGGGACGCGTACTGTCTTGCGCAGCCTATCTTTGTGCTAAGTTGATGCATTCGTCTTTTGGTCTTATGATTAACCGTTGGTTTTGTTTTACGGCTTGCATCTGCCAAAGTTCTCGCTGCATCGTACACACTAGAATTCATAGTCCAGTGGTCTGATTCTTCGGAAAAATCTCCACGAAGCTCATCATCCAGTTCAGTCATATCTTTGGGATTTGGAGAAACCTGAATGTTGATGTTTCTCCCGGTCTTGAAGCATCGTTCTTCCTATATTGGATGCCTGTTCGAGGTTGGTCTCTGTGTCGCCTCTCTTTCTCTGTTGCCGGCTTGTTCTGGATGCGGTTGTGTAGGCACCCTGCTTATATAACCCCTTTTCCGGAGGTCCTCGGCACGATTTCGCAGACGTTTTTGCGAAAAATCCGAGAGCTCTGGGTGTTTCTCGCACCACAGAGCATGCATCTTACGTTGCCTAAACTAAACCAAGGTGAAGTTGTTTCCAACTTTGCCTAAAGTACATTTGGCACACCTAGGTTTGCCTGCATTCATTCCGGGCAAAGCCCGAAATCACAGAGTATTTCGGACTTTGTCTAAAACGCATCCGCAATACGCGCATTGCCTAGCCAAACTTAGGTTTGCCGCCACTTAAGGCTTTGCCGGTAACACATATATTGTGTCCAACAGCGCGAGTTTCTCCACACCGCTGGGTTGAGAGCGTTCCCGAATGTGATCCACACGTCAACCGAAAAACTTGTTGATACAAAAATTGTTGGAAATTGTGTCCCCTACAACTTTTCCATTTAAATGTGCCACTTATTTTCAATACAAATAGTCAAAAAGTGGAGAAAACTGCGCCACGTTCCTAATTTTCCACACTTTTTGCTTATCGCTAGTGACAAATAATTGTTTTGCAACAATATCGTTGAGATGAAAATTGTAGGGAATCAAATTCTCTACAAATTCTTTACTTATCTTTTTTATCGATAAATACAAAATACGCGTGAAAATCGAAAAAAATACAAAATATAAGATGGCGGAAACTTCCTGTAATTAATTCTTGGACAATTATGTGATTTCTTCATCTCCTTTGCGGGGGACACTTAACTGCGTGAAAAAATTTCCGCCCGCGGTTTTTTCGTTTCTTATATCGAATTTGATCTAAAGTCATTGGACTAAGAAGATTAGATAAATTTTGTCACAAGCGAATAATGTTTGCTATGAAAAGATTCTTTTTGGGATAAATGAAAATCCGCTTAACCTTAAATTTAAGAGAAAATTCCATTTGTGTCATAAAATTGGGCAAAAAATGTAAGTCTCACGTTGCTCGGTCTTTAATTGTATCAACAAATGAATTTTTGAAATATTCCATAACTGTTCACGATTCATCTGTAAATACATGGAACTTTGAGATATTTTTTTTTATTCTAGTCTGTGCAATTGCTCTTTAGATTATCTTATTATTCAGCACAGATGTGAACCTTTTTTCGGAATTACTGTAATAAAATTTCAAAATTTCTGTAAAATTGAGGAGTTATTGTTTACTTATCATATTCATGACCTCTTCCATCTATATTACTAGAAAGCTTCAATAATTCATAAGTATATACACTACACGCGACTGGTCAGATCGAGATTTCACAAGTACATGCACTAACTCGCGCATGTATAGCACCCGCCCTACCTATTTTTTTTACTAAATTTTTAGTCGCTCCACCGACAGGTTAAGAATATTTGTATTTGCTTTAAGCTGACCCACTCCTTTGCATAAGAAAAATATTATACTTTATTATTATTATTAACATACCGTTAAACCAAATCCTCTCCGTGGTAATCGTAACTCACTCGGTTCTAGCCAGGGATCAAGGAGTTTATACGAGCAAAGTCCTTCGTTTCGCAACACTGATCCGACTCAAGTCGCTGATCAACCTCTTTAGTAATCACCCCAAGCATAGAGTTTTACAAAGACATCATGTGTCATAGATCACACAAAAATACGCAACCTTACGCGAGCCGATTAGTTTTCAAGGTCTTTTGTTCCATGCGTCTCTCTGTTCTCTAACACCCATTACCACATTTTTTTTATAAGCCATTTATCTCCACAATTTCCTGTCCTGGCATACAACTTTAGCTTCCGTTACGTGTTCACATTTTCTCATGCAAGCTCTTGTGTTTCTGTGGCTTTTTATAACTTGTTGCGTTAGAGTTCCATTCACACATGTCCACCATTCTTTTCTCAGTCTGGCTCTGGTTACGCTACCATTTATTTGACCTAAATATACTTGTTTTGTCAGTCGTTCTCCTTCCATTCTCTCAATATGGCTAAACCATCTCAATTAATTTCTTTCACTCTTGTCGAACAGTCAAAACATCAATTGTTTTGAATATTTAAACTGATAATTACTAACCTTCCAATTGAAATCATCATTTTCTTCATCGCCATACACTTCTTAATTATCACTGTAGTTTTCAAATGCCATTGAAGAAAATGATGAATGTGCGGAATGAGGACAGGATATATCAGAAAATGCCTTGTGCCTCACGAGTTTCTTTACACTTTCTATTTAGTTATCAACCACCTTCTCTATAACTCCATTACGACCCTTTTCTTTTTCTGAAATTGAAAATTGCCTCGTTTTTTTGACCTTAATCCGCGCAAGAGCGTCTCTGTGAGCTATATCGAACAGTTTATTCAAATTATCGCGGAAGTTCGTTCTTTTTCCTTGGAAAGCACTTGAACTTCTCTCGCTTTTCTTGTTAAGGTCTTTACAGGTTTTATGTAGTTCACTCAATTTTTTAACACAACAATGTTTTTCGCGCACAGGAATTTTCGCCTTGTCCCAGAATTTTATTGCTTGATCGACCACACATTTAGATGTCTTAGATATCGACGTAAATTATGAAAAATACGTGGATATTTTATTGTTTATTTAACATTGTCTCGTACAAAATATACTTACGTGGCACTCTTATATATTGTTTTTTCTAAAGATAGATGGTACTGAACCATGCTTAGAACATCTTCATATGAGGGTAGCTTGTTCCCCTAAAGATACTCTCTCAAGGATATTTCATTTTCATCAGGAATGCTCATTTGTATGGTTAACTTGATGGATTTATCGAAATACATTCATCTGAGAAATGAGTACTAATCGCATATTCAATAAACATTTGAACGTTATATTTCTACTGATTGGAAAAAAATGCTATACTTTAATTTAATTACGTCAGGTCCACATGTCATTGAAGTTAAGAAGGATTCTATTCTTATTATAAGGGTACTTTTCTGTAAAAGAATAATTTTTTGTTTTTCTGTGTCTTGTTAAGTCATTTAAGTTTCAAGGAATCCAATGAATAACTCATAAAATCTTTAAAATTCAAGATATAATATTTTAAGCCCTATAAAGGATAGTTTTGAAGCCAAGGTGTAGTATTTTTGGTCTAATTGAGTCAAATTTTGTTCCTGATCGTAACCATCAGTTGTATTCCTTGACAAACAATTATTATATTTATGAAGATTAACATGAATGAATAGTTTTTATCATTTTGGGAAACTTTAGGGCACCAGGATCACCATACTTTATTGGTATCTCCCGATTCGCCCTATATATGCGTTCGTTTATTTTATACTGAAAAGCTATTCGTACTTCCGGTTTCTGTAAATTCCCTATCTTGATTCTCGTCTCTTTCGTCTTTTTAGTTATCTTTCTTCTCCATCCTTGACCTAAGTTCATTTTTGAGACCTAGAGGTAATGATCCGTTCCAGATTAAGGACCCCTTATAATCCTTGTTTTCTTTTACTAGCTCTCTCAGTCTCTCATTCGCAACAACAAAGTCAATCATACTGTGGCTTTCACCTCTGCACCAAGTGTACAAGTGGATCATTTTATGCATAAACCAACTATTTGTAATAAACAAGCCTTTTCTAACCATAAGCTAACCAAACTATCCCCGTGACTATTCGTTTTTGGATCTTCGAAATTACCTAGCACCCTATCCGCCCCCTCTACTTGGATATGATCACACGTGCCTATAGTATCGTTTAAAGTCTCCCAGAAGGTGTGTTTTACTTCACTTCTTTCATCATCGACTGGAGCATAGCACGCTATCATAAATAATCTTCAGATGTTTTTTTTGTTGTTTCAAGTACACATAAAATAACCAGCTTCCTAACGTACATTGTTTTCTATAATTGTTGTCCCTTAAGATCATTTACACCTCTAGCATTCCAAACACCCAGTCTCCATTCATCGCCCGGAACTTTTCCTAGCGCGTGCCTTTCGTCAAGCAAAGTTTCAATCCATTCCGACTCTACTCTTTTGTTCATATTAATCATTGCTTAAAGTATACGGCCGACTGCCAACTTGATGCCAGAAACTTATTTTGCGAGTAAGAATCATTTCCAAAATAATGAGCCAAGTCGTCGTAAGACGGTGAGTTAAAAATAATGAGCCAAGTCGCCGTAAGGTGTTAAGTCCAGGTATAAAGTCAGTCTCATCCGACTTCGTTCAATGTAGGGGAAGCATAGGGACAAAGCAAAAATCAAAAGAGCGTTGGTTGGTTTGTGTTGCATACTGAGGAGTGAATGCACCAAAATACTCACTTACTTGGAATATTATTCATTATTTCACTCTTCGTTAAATGGTTGGAAGTTATGCATACAAATTATATCTATTTCTACACAAAACATTTGCTGTGACAGATATTCTGTAAGTCATTTAATTATGAATTATTTAAACTGTATTCTTTTTAAGTAAAAGAAATGGTCAGCTTGAAGAAAATAAAAATGTTCTTAACCTTACCTTGCAGCGATTAAAAATTGAGTAGATTGAGCATATCTTCCTGCTTATAAGATTCCATGTGCCAATCCGATATTTTTAATTTTGACATACATTAATTTACATGTCGTAGCACATAAAATAAAGAATCTAAGCTTCTTTGGTGATACATAAACAATTTTATTTGGCAACAATGCCAACTTCAAATCGTGGCATAGTGTTATTTGCACCCATTAATTAGTTCTTGTTAAACAACATCAATACTGCCGTACTAAGGAAAAACTTCCGTAAGTGACTTTGCGATTACAATTTATATTCTTATACCTGGAAATAGTAAAGTCGATCTAAGCGACTATGTCATTTACGTAAGATATTCCTTAGTAGATTTATAGTCTGCACAGGTTACACTTCTTGCCTCACCTATAATTTTTTCCCGACTGACCTGACAAAAGGGCTCGCATTGAAAATGATTGAATTTTGTTAATCCATAAAAAAGATGTAAATTGTAAAAATCGAGTCTAATTCAATCTTTCGCCTGAAAGTTGAATATGGCGAAACACAACGTCAAATAAAATTAAGAAAAATTTGTATGATCGTGTTAAGAACATCCGCATAGCATGTAATTCAAAACAGCTAATAGGACTTGACATGATGTCATTTCATATCTCATTTCATTGATTTAAACCAAATTGCAGAATTAATGTTTCGTTTGCATTGAAAAAAGTGATTTAATTATTTCACATGTATGAAACTCTTAATCTTTTTCAACACAGGCATTCTGATCCAGCATTGATTAGCCCAGTATTGATTTTCCTGCCGTATTTATGACAATTTTCAGCAAAGAATTTTTAGCAGCAAAGACTGAATTTTCTTTGTAGTACGTAAGGGGACATACAATGTCACATGCGGCAAGTCACACCTGCCCCATGTCACATTTGTGGCATGTCACATCTGGGGCATGTCTCATCTGCGGCATCTCTATCTAGCGGCTTCTCTCCCGCGCGGTATTTCTCACAATGAAATTGATATTTTTGCGGCATCTCTCATCGCACCCCTGTGACTGGCCAAAGAAATAATGTTGGTCAAATCCCTACCCCTTTTCCAACGTCTCATGGGGGGGGAGGCACCCTTGCGACTGGCCACAGAAATAATATTGGTCAAATCCCTTCCCACTGGTGAGAGATGCCGCTAAGTAGAGATGCCGCTACATAGACATGCCGCCGATGTGACATGCCATGGATGTGACATGCCGCAGATTGACATGCCGCAGATGTGACGTGCCGCAGATGTGACATGCTGCAGATGTGACTTGCCGCATGTGACATGATATGGACCTCGTTCGATCCTGAGGAGAGAACGCATGAAGGACGTCTGATGAAGCAAGTATATTTGTAAAGTTAATGGTTGCGTATCCACAGGAAGACTGAGGAACGAATAATGGGAGTATGTGATTGACGCTATGATACGAAAAGATATAAAGACTCAGATAAATATGTAGAAGAGCTTGCATTAAACGATGTATAGATATGAACGACGCAAAAGAGATATAGAAATATGGGCCAGGATTGTGACATAGAGAAAGATAGATGTGTAAAGAGAGAGAGAGAGAGAGTTCTGTACACTCATGGGCCTAGGTGGAAGTTTTGCTTAGTGGATATATTGGAGATAAATTTGCATATGAATTGTCATGTTGATTTATTAGTCTGTGTGTGTATGTTTGTAAGTGAACCGGCTTGAATCTGAGAGGAAAAATTATAAATACCTTTAGTTTTTCCATAAAAATTCTCATAGACGCGGTGGGACCACTAATCGTTGCAGTGTCAATTGCATCATGACAAGTCACTTCAATGTCAGGAGGACATAATTTGTTCAGGTACGCATGGCCAAGTCCAACTGTAGCCACAATACCTGGAGTAATATTAGATTCCTTAGATGCCAAGCCGCATGCATATGCTGATACGATCGCTTGTTCTGCAGTCAGGCACCCATCTGCGTAAGCACAGGCAAGTTCTCCCACAGAATAGCCTATTATATAATCTGGCGATATGCCCACGTGGGCAAGAAGGTCTGCAAGGCCAATCTTTAAAGTTGATAATAGAAAAGTAATTAAATTATAGCAACATAAAAGTAATAAAAGATCTAATGTGCTACTTTTTAGTATCACAGTTAAGGGAGAAAAACTATGGATATAGAGAATATATAATATATGCATACCTGCACAGCAGTAATCCCAGATAAAGTTTTGGCTATATCATCCATATCATTTGCGTCCCTGTTAGTCAAAATGTCATAAATATCTATGCCAAATGATTTTAAAGCAGCATCACATTTGAGAATAGCGTCAGCAAACACAGGAAATCGGGATAAAGCTTCTCCTGCAAAATGGACACATATTAAATATGGAATAAATAGTTGGAGCATAAAAAACTATTTCTAATTCTAAATCATAGTGTAAATTGCACTCATCACTATTTTATGATATCACAATGTCACAGTGTTCCAATTTTCCGTACCCATGCCAAGCCACTGGGAACCTAATCCACTGAAGACAAACCAAATTTGTTTCCTGATGCCAGAGTGATAGTTTATCTGTTTCACACGACTTCTGTCAGTATTATCACCTCCGATTATAGTATAACCTCTGAAAGCGTGTCCGAACACATTCTCAGCATGAATGTCGTGTAGTAAGCTAACATATTCTGCATCTACTGGACGACTTTCGACCTAGTGCAGATTAAATTGCATTAAATGAATCAACCATAAAAATAAGATGCTTCTGATTTCACGTTTCTTTAAAAACGTACATCACTAAGTAATGTATCAACAGCTAGTTCCGTTCGCCCAGATACAGCAACGAGTCGCGGTAGGTCATCGTTAGGCAATCCATTATTAATCTTTTGCTTTGAATTTGACATAAGCACAGCATGACCATTTGCACCTCCAAATCCAAAGGAATTAACAGCTACGTAGCCCCCGTCCCAAGCAGTTAATTCGCTGACTACTCTGATGCGGCCTTCTTCTATAGCTTTGAAACCGCGGCGTGCTTGTTTATAATGTAAATTTGGTGGAATATATCCTGATTCCATCGCTATAATAACCTGTCAAAAATTTCAATCATACTCAGACTGAATGCTTGAATATTTATAAAGAAAATACCCACTTTCGCTCATTTAATAAGATTCTTGTCTAAAAAAACTCAGTTGAAAATTAAGCACAAGCCCTCCCAGACAAAGTATACGATTTCAAGAGCAATGAGCGAAAAATATGCTATAATTGAACGATTGAGTGCAATAACGCTGTATTTGCCTTTTTATAAGTCACTTATTTTTCATTTGTTTTGTGCATAACTTCATGAAAAACAAATAAAATACAAATGACTTCTGAAAATGCAAGAACAGCGTTATTGCAATCAATCGGTCAATTGATGTCTCTTACCTTTGCTACAGAACACAAACCGCTTGTCGACTCCGTATGTCCCATATTAGATTTCACTGAACCGATGAGGAGAGGCGTAGTTCGATCTTTACAAAAAACTGATTCTATTGTTCGTATTTCTTCGGGGTCTCCAACTTTTGTACCTGTACCATGAGCTTCAACGAATGCTATATCTTTAGGATTTATACCACATTCTTCATAACATTTTTCAATTAGAGCAGTTTGAAGCCTGGTAGAGGGGAAAGTAATGCCTTGTTCTTTATAGCCATCACAATTTGTTTTTGCGTGAACAAACGTAGCATACATTCGTTTGGCGTCTTTAGCTTTTTGTAGATATAATACGGAAATTGCCTCTCCACGGACATACCCGTTTGCATTGTCATCAAAAGCTTTTGAAGATCCGTCGGGGGATAAAACACCTGTTTGTAAAAGACTTTAAATAGAAAATTTATATTTTAGAGACTTTCATTTTGTCTCTAGGAGTTAGTAACTTTTCATTTAATCTTTTGGAGATGGAATAACCAACGCAGGGTAAACTGGGAGCTGCTGCCAACCATGAAAATGACACTGGCTCCAGCAGAGCCGCGGTAAATCACACCTATGGCCACGTCTCACGACCGTGACATCAGTTTTAACAGAGCACGACAAAATCACAACAACTGGCCGGCAAAGCCCTCGTGTTTCTTGAGGAAATGGAGCGATCCAAGGAAGCCAGTTCTCTGCACCATCTCGCAAGTGCCTTGGCATGTTTTTGGTACGGCGGTATGGCTTCAAGGTTACGAATCAGCTACAGATTCGCATCTCCGAGTGCACCGATCACAAGGACAATCATCTTAACCGAATATACCAGGAACAATTGTCGCAGTTCCCTTCTAATCTTTCGACACCTTCCAGCCTTTTCCTTCTCCTTGACTTTGATGTAGTTAGCCGAAGCGGAGAATTCGATAACGAATATGGTTTGCTTCTCGAAGTTCTGGAGAACCATATCAGGCCTCGAGTATGCAATGGAGACTGCTGTGCAAAATTCGTCACTTCTCATTCTGGATAATTGACTTTTCATTCTCAGTGCGTTCGGTAGGGCAGGATCGTGGGAAACACCGTAAGAGCGTCAAAGATGGTGGGAAAGCACACTTAGGGCCACATTATGTCTGTGGACACACGTCGTTCCTGCTCGAGTGGGACACCCGGATAGTATGTGTCCTAAGTACTCAGGATGTGTATGACACGCTCTGAAACTATCGCTGAAACTTCTTGACGTAAAATGAGGCTACGGTTTATTTAGGCTGGAAATGATGCCGTCCTGGCATCTGAAAATAAAACTCGCTGTGCCTCAATTAAGTCCGAATGATTTGAGGAAAGCAAACGTTAACTTCTTCGACAAGGACTGACCTTTTCCGTGAATATTATTGTCAAAGAGCTGTCCGGGAAGTTCTTGACCTCTTCTTTCTTCCATTGGGGTATTATGAATGTGATGCATAGAGATAAAGTAATGCACTTTTCTCCCTTCTGATGTTAAGATGCAGGCCAGGGGTCTCGGCCGCCAGCTCCGCGGCTATGTAGAGGATCGCTACTTTTCCAATCATCTCGTAATTTCTCACAATTTTTAGGAGAGGATCTCTTCCATTTGCGACCATATGAGCTGCACCCAGGATAATTCGGTTATACAGACATTGGAGATGTAGGAGTTTGCGCCCGCCTTGAGGGCGTCGGATGCACAAGCGTAGAACGGAAAAATTGATATGCAAGCTCTTCTGCATATACATAATCTAACGCGTGACAATGTCTACCATCTTTGTCGCTCCTACGGTGTTGGCCACGAGTCTTTTCTGCCATACGCTTCGAGCAAGAAAGAGATAATTGTACACAACGAGAAGTGCCGAATTTTCTGGAACTACGGGTTTCGAACAGCAGTTTCTATTCCACACGCGAAGCCTGGTATCATTTCCTAGAACTTACGAAACGAACTATATTCGTCATCGAATTCTCGGGTTCGGCCGACTACAACATCACAGTCAAGGAGAAGGAGAAAGAGGAGAGGTATCAAACCCTTAGAAGAAAAATGCCACAATTTTCCGGGAATATTCGGTTAAAATTATTGTCATTGTGATTGGTGCTCTCGGAAGTGCAAAGCTATTGCTGATTAGTGAAATCAATGCCATACCTGTGTGCCAAAAAAATGCCAACGGCCGCTCCGTGTCCTTAAGATACACGAAGGCTTCGCTGGTCCGTCCTTGTGATTGATTTGCGTTCTGTCATCACCCATCATACAATCGTGAGAAATGGCCATAGATGTTATGTATCGCGCTTCTATTAGAGGCCAGGGTCATTTTCATGGAAGGCAGTTGCTCACAGGGGACCCTGCGGTGATTACTTCACCTATATATATATATTTTCGGTATTCGGTTTTGATTCCTTGGGAATCGAATCGAAGGGCCTATGACAAAGCCACCGAACGCGTCCTCGGGTTGCGGATAGAGGGTCCCAGTACCAAGGGTTTCTGCTGAATATGGTTACAATAATTGATAAGCAGTCGCAGACAATTGTCCAGGGATGGTCCCAAAGGAATAACCCCTAAGCGAAGGCGTAACAACCGTACCGAAAGCTGAATGGCACCTGGGTGAGGTGTCTCAAACGGTGACTCTGGGATACCGGGCGACCTGTCAGAGTATCAGCCTTATCCTTGCACGCGGGGCTCTACAAGGATGGACGAACCCTTTTCCCTAGCTGCTCGTGGGAACAACAATGAAAACACCAAACATAGTTGAAGGAAGTGCGGTTCAAAACAATGGAACGCGCAGCGCTCCCGTCAATGGGTCGGACAACAATGCCGACTACCCTAGAGTTGGGGGAGCCAATCAAGACGGAGTCAATGCGATTGAACGGCGGAATCTCATTACTTTTAAGTGGACGGATCGACTCAGGGACGACCTGCTGGAGTGCTATGATACCAGTATGGCTTCTGAACGAAAAGGTTACATGGCGCGACTGCAAGCTCTGTGGTGCGAGAAACATCGAAAGCTCTCGGATTTTTCGCAAAAACGTCTGCGAAACCGTGCCGAGGACCTCCGGAAAAGGGGTTATATGAGCGGAGAGCCTACTTAACCGAAGCCAGAACAAGCCGGCAACAGAGAAAGAGAAAGAGAGGCGACACTGAGACCAACCTCGAACAGTCATCCAATAGAGGAAGAACGATGCTTCAAGACCCGGAGAAACATCAACATTCAGGTTTCTCCCAAGCCCAAAGATCTGACTGAACTGGATGATGAGCTTCGTGCAGATTTTCCCGAACAATCCGACCTCTGGATTATCAATTGTGGTGTGTACAATGCAGCGAGAACTTTAACAGATGCAAACCGTAAAACAAAACCAACGGTTGATCATAAGACCAAAAGAAGAATGCATCAACTCAGCACAAAGATAGGCTGGGCAAAACAGTACGCGTCCCGCATTCAGTGTGTGATTGACTACATAACATCTGGCAGGACTTTCACTGTCAAGGTTCGACAGTTCACGCGCGAACTGCGGATCCGTCATCACACAATCAACAAGTCAAAGCTACTGACCATCAGGCAGCATATTGTTGACAGAATACGAGTACTATCTGACGCTAGGAGAAGTCTAGAGCGGAGAGAGAGGTGGGTCAGAGAAAATCAAGAGTTTTCGTCTGACCCATCTCGACTCTTCCAAGACCCTTCAGTTACTGTCGACCATCCGCCCAAACCAGAGGAGGTCGAAGCATTTTGGAGTGAAGTCTACGAAGTCCAATATCAACTTCAAGAACGCTCAAAGAACATAAATAGCTTCAAGGAGCTGTGCAATGCCCTCATCACAGCTGAGGAGGAATGCCCACCTATCACTAGCGAAGAGGTGAAAAACATATTAAGAGGCATGAAGAACTATTCCGCTCCGGGACCAGATGGTATCAAGACCCTCTGGTGGAAGAAGTTTCCTTAAACCCACCAGCATCTGGCCCGAATTTTCACCTCATATCTAAAGTCGGAAGAGCCTATTCCGGAGTGTTTGGTGAAAGGGCGCACAGTTTTCCTGCCAAAAACGGGCAACATAGCTGACCCTAAGAATTGCAGGTCAATAACTTGTCTGAACACACTGTATAAGATCTTCACAGCTATCCTAAATGATAGGATTATTCTGACAATTAGACCTGTGTTGCGAGAGATGTATGATCAACGCGGCTCAAAGAAAGGAAAGCTTTCGATTCAACCTCCCATAGACTTATCATCTGTCTGTTGGCAAGCTTAAAGGTTCATCCACACATCGTGAGGTGCATAGAGAGGTTAATGCCGCTTTGGAAAACCAGATTTACTATCTCATCTGGAAAACATCGTGTGATCACTAACATTATCACCTTTCAGATAGTTGTGTTTCAGAGCGACACCATGAGCCCTCTCCTTTTTTGCCTCACATTATTACCACTATCTCTCGCACTTCGCCATTCCGAAGGGTACCTTTGCGGCAAACCTGGAAACCGAAAGCATAAGGTCACTTATGTATTTTACATGGATGATCTTAAGATCTATGCTAGAAATCAAGAGAAACTACATCTAGCTCTAAAAATTGTCAAAGAGTACACTCAAGAGATTGGAATGAAGTTCGGGTTAGAGGAATGCGCCAAGGTTAATTTGAAGAAAGGAAAACTTAATGGCATCCCCGAAGATCCTGAGGTCGTCGACAGAAGCGCTATACGACACCTTTGCGCTGGAAAGACCTATCCATACCTGGGCGTGCCACAGAGCCGCATTCAGGACGTGACATCTGTAAAGGATACTCTCCGATGCAGATACAAGCCTCTCATCCGACGCATATGGTCTTCCGAACTGTCGGCAAGGAGCAAAGTATCTGCAACGAACATGCTTGCCGTCCCCGTAGGACTCTATTCATTTGGAGTAGTTCCATGGACGAAGGAAGAGCTCAGATCCCTCGATATCGGGTCCCGAGAGATTATGTAAATGAACAAAAGCATGCAACTTAAGTCTTCTGTTTCACGACTTTACGTCTCACGCCGTCAAGGTGGTCGCGGAATACTGAATCTTGAATGCCTTCACAACAGAAACGACCTACATCCAAAGGCACAATGTGGCACTAAGAGTGCTTTATTAGCATCTCTGTCACTCTTACGGCAATAGCCCAAATATCTCTCCGCTAAACGCTCCTAGAGAAATAGAGTCAATTGTCGAAAATAAGATGTGCCGCATATACTGGAACTTCATATTCTCGACAATTGTTTCTGTTGCGCACTCGAGACCTGAGATAGTTCTCCTTGACTTCTAGAAACGAACCATGTTGCCAGGGAGAAAGAAAAGAAAGAGAGGTATAAAGACCTAATATGGGAGTTGCGACGGTTATACCCGGAATATTCTGTTAAGCTAATTGTCTTGATCATCGGCGCTCTTGGAGGTGCCAAGGTTTACTGGTTAGTAGCCTAAAAAGCATCTATACGTGTCAAAAAAATGCTGAGACACTTGCGGGGAAAATGCAGAAAGCGGTCGTCCTTGGGTCGCTCCGTGACCTCAGGGTGCAAGAGACTTTTGCGGGATCATCGTATTGAGTTCGCCGCAGACTGTAACCACCTATCTCACGGTCGTGAGACGTGGTTACAGCTGAAATTTTACCGCGATTTCACTGGGAGCGGGTGTCATTCTACAAAGTTGCATTAGCTCTCGGCCGAAAATTCGATAACGAACATAGTTCGTTTCTCGAAGTCAAGGAGAACTAATATCGTAAGAGTGACAGAGATGGTAATAAAGCACTCTTAGTTTCGCATTGTGTCTTGGGAAGGATGTCGTTGCTGCATGAGTTGAATAGCTAGACGGTATGTGTCCTAGGTGCTCAAGGTGTGCATGACACGCTCTGAAGCTGTCATCAGGAATGTCTTGGCTCAAAATGTGGCAACGGTATGCTTAAGTGAAAATGACACCGTCGTGACACGCCAAAATGAATCCCTCCGTGCCCAAATTCAATCCAGGTGATTTAAGGAAAGCAAACGTTACGCAACCTCATGTGGAGGAGCTCTTTGCCAAGTGGCCAAGTGTTTCAGCAGCCTCCTCCGCTGCTTTGTAGATAAATGCTCCTTTGTCCATTTCTTAGTGTTTCCTGCCCATTTCAAGAAGAGGTTCTCGTCCATTTGCGACTATAGGAACTGTACCCAGAATAATCCCGATGTAGAGACATTCAAGATTCATTATTACGTGACCACATTGACGGCGTTAGAAGTAAAGTCGCGGAATAGATGACGTAAGTTGCATGCTTTTGTTCATGTGCATAACCTTTCGTGACCCGATATTGAGGGATCTAAGCTTGTCCTTCGTCTATAGAACCATTCCAAATGAATAGGGTACTCCCAGTACGGCAAGCATGTTCGTTGCAGATACTATGTTCCTCGCCGACTATTTGGAAGACTAAATCTGTCGGATGAGACGTTTTTATCAGCATCGAAGAGTATTCTTTACAGATGTCACGACCTGAACGCGGATCTGTGGCACGCTCAGGTATGTATAAATCTCTCCAGCGCCAAGGTGTCGTAGGTCGCTTCTGTCGATCAGCTCAGGGTCTTCGGGGATGCCATTCAGTTTTCTTTGCTTTAAATAAACTTTGGCAGATTTTTCTAACCTAAACTCCATTCCAATCTCCCGAGTGTATTTCTCGAACATCCCTAGAGCTAGATCTAGTTGCTCTTTGTATTGAGCATAGATCTTAAGATATATACCATTAAACCATTTCCCTTTCAGAGTAGGCGTGACACTATCCGATTCGGGTAGTGTTTCTAGGTTTTTCTTGTAGTTATAAATAACTACAAGTGTGGGCTCACCACACCCACGATATGCCAACAGCACTCATGTCAGTATTCTTGAATGGTCACCCATCCAAG
>CAKNYM010047870.1:0-43505 GCA_932195095.1 Andricus curvator
TTTTTTTTTTCAAATTTGGGCACTTTTTTTTCTTCAAAATAGTTTTAAAAGAAAGCTGAGATTTCTTCCTATATGACCCCCAATTTTCAGAGTGGTAAATTAATTCATCTTTGAGTAATAGAACGATACGTAAACAAGATTCCATAATAGGGCGGGTGGCGCGCGATTTCTCCTAGTGAGCTCACGCCGAGGATCTTTGTGCAACGCTTTAGTGCCAGTATTTTAAGTTAAGTAATATTATATGATAATATTATGTTTAATATTATTTTATATGTTTAATATTATGTTATTTCAAATAATGAATAAATTATACTAAAATATTCCATTGTTTTAATAATTCGATGGTCATTAATTAGCCAACGGCCATACCACGCTGAAAAACCCAGTTCTCGTCAGATCACTGAAGTTAAGAAGCGTTGGACGCGGTTAGTACTTGGATGGGTGACCATTCAAGAATACTGACATGAGTGCTGTTGGCACATCGTGGGTGTGGTGAGCCCACACTTGTAGTTATTTATAACTACAAGAAAAACCTAGAAACACTACCCGAATCGGGTAGTGTCACGCCTACCCTGAAAGGGAAATGGTTTAATGGTATATATATATATTATGTGTCTTTCTGTTCGATTTTTTGGCGATAGTTTCAACAGTTGTTTTCTTTGCAGGCCTTTTTTGCGGTTTCTCTTTTTTGCCATTCGAGAAGATGTCGTATTTCTCAGAGGACGAAAACTTCTTGAGTTGAAGTTTTCCATCTTGAGTGGGAATGAAATAGTGGTATTGTAATGTACCTGGTATCGTGACAGCGTTGTCAAATCTGGCTTTCAGTAACTCGGTGGCTAAGGTATGATTTTCTTTGCTGCTGAAAAAAATTTCGGTTTCCTTACAGTTACTCTTTGCCCAGTGAAACAAAGCATGGGGAGTGAGTATGCGATGTTTCGGAGAACATTGTAAGCTTGAACGTGCTGCTTGTCTCTTTATATTCGCCCCTATACCATCACATGCACCCTTACCAAGAGATGTACCATGGAAGTGCCATTCAGCTTGGATACCAAAATCTTCTTCATGGGCTTGGAGCTTAACAAATTTACTCTTATTTTTAAAATGTTGCCCTGCACCATCAGTGAAATAGTAGATTTTCTTTGGCCTGAAATGAGTTTTCAAGTAATCTACTATTATCTTTTGATACTCGTGAACAGCCACCACAATATAACAGATATGATTGCGATACTTACGTGCTTGAGCTCTCCATCTTTTTTATAATAAATCACCACAGTGAATATTGTAGCTGGATCGTTATTCCAGTAGAATGATTGCGCTGCATTCTGAATTATGAAGGCGTAATTCTCAGCGAAATCGAAGCAAATAAAAAACTCCCTAGGCAATAAATTTTCCTTGAGGTTTTTGAAAAAAGATGATTGCTCCTTTGAAATAAAGTGATGAGTTTTTAATTTCAATAGCCTTTCACAGAAATCATCTAGGAATTCATCAGTATCCATTATCAGAGTCTTTAGAGTACATCTGTCGGTCTGTAACCAAATTTCAAATCTAACTTCATTAATACAATGTTCATCAAAAGCTTTTGTGATGTTATCTTTCAAGTTTGCAGTACCTGGACAGTTTTGACACTCTCCTAAATGACAGGAACTTGAAGAGTTAGGACAAACAATAGCATCCAGATAGTCGTGATAATTTGTGAGCACCATTTCAGTATCCTCTTTTAAATGTTGAATATTTATTTCATTCAACATCAACTTGACATTCTCATGATGCACGAAAATGCAGAGAGCAGTTATTCTAGTAGCATATAATATTACTTAACTTAAAAAACTGGCACTAAAGCGTTGCACAAAGATCCTCGGCGTGAGCGCACTAGGGGTAATCGCGCGCCACCCGCCCTATTATGGAATCTTGTTTACGTATCGTTCTATTACTCAAAGAGGAATTAATTTGCCACTCTGAAAATTGGGAGTCTTATAGGAAAAAATCTCAGCTTTCTTTTAAATCTATTTTGAAGAAAAAAAGTGCCCAAATTTGAAAAAAGGCAAATTTATTTTTGATTTTCAAAAATTTGGGTCAAATTTGGACTTTTTAAAAAATCGTTATTACCACCAGAAAGTTTGTGAAAAAATCTATCGAAAATATTTAAAGTGAAATTTTGTTTAAGGCAATAGGACAAAAGTTACAAACGTTTGAAAGTAAGGCTTTGCTTAAAAACCCCCAAAATTGTACCCCCTCCACTTTGATAAATAATTATCAAAATGAATTGATTTTTGGTGTGAGGAGTACTATCTAATAGGACTACAATTGGGCCAATTTTTAGCCCGATCGGACAACTTTCATTTTCGAGGTGGGTACACTTCAGAAATTATGCCTCATATATATCCAGAAAAAACCCTACATTTTAAGAAAGTCATATTTATTTTTGAAATTAATTTTGAAGGTCAAATATTTATTTTTTCAGAAAATGTTTATGATTAATGCAGAGCAAAGGGCATGAAACCCCTATAGAAACTGTAGTGGCAAGAAATTTCGTTATTGATATTAAAAGAGTTATAAACCCAAAATATATGGTATCCGTACCTAACTTAAAAGTTGCACCCCCTCTCCCTCGGTGAATGTTGCAAGACAAGAATTTCCTTCCATAAAGTTGCATCCAATATGAATATACTTTGCCCAAGTTTAAGTCCGATGGATTTTTTGGTTTTTTGAGAATGTGCAAAACTAATAATGGGGACATTGATATTCAGGAGAGGCAAAAAACGTCTTATAAAGTATAATTTCCAATTTAATTAAAAACTGAGAATTCGATTTCTAGATTATTAGTTGCTGGATGAAGGCGAAAAGAGTTTGATTAAAAAAAGTCAACCAGTTCCGAGTAAGTGAACAAAATAGCTTTTATTTTGAGGCTGGGACGCGCGTTTTCACTTCTTCGGACGGTAAATAAAAATCGATTTCTCAATACAATTAAAAACTGAGAATTTGATTTCTAGATTATTAGTTGCCTGTTACCGCTCAGGATAGGTGGCGCAAACATTTTTTCAATATAATCTTAAAGCACAAGGTTCCACCTTCAATCGAGGCGCCGGATTCTATAACCGCCTATAGAATGTATCGCCTCAGAGTGGAGACTGGAGAGGCCCCTGGAGGTCGTTTGAACACAAGCGGTCAGAGGCCTCCCCACTCTCCGGGGCCTCAGTTGCAGCCCTATTAGAAGTCTCCAGAACGTCAGGTTCGCACCCTACGTTTTTTTTTAAATTGTCAAAAACGCATTTGCCCACAATTTTCTCAAAAAATTGACGTGTTAGAAAGATTTCCGATTTGGATTCAGCGACACAAAATCTACGAAAAGCAATTAATTTTGCTTCCGGTACAATTAAACAAATATATTGTATTGGATTTATTTAGAATTTTCTACCTAATTATATCATTTTCGATAAAATGTGGGTTGATTTCCTGGTTTTCCTTGATATGCGTCCTAAAAACGCCATGTTTGAAATTTTCGAAATGTTTATGCGCCAATGCATTCCTATGATCAAAATAATATAGCATAATTTTTAAAAAGAATTTAAAATAAATATTTATATTTTAGAGGTGGCATAGAGCTGCCAAAGTTTAGTAGTGTTAATTCGGAAGCCAAGCACTTCTTTCCAAGTTTTTTTCTAGACACTAATTTTAATTCCACTCTTTAATAGCCTTGTGGTCTGAAACCTTCGAAATAATTATGGCTATACTAAGCCTGGGATTGGCATGATACCAAGTAAGATCAAACTAACCTTTTCCGAAACCATTTCCGATTGCGATGGTAGATATAGGTATCGCTTTCCTTTTTATGATGGTTATAATTCCTTGGAATTTTCTGCGAAAAAGGCACCTCAAGGAAAATAACTCAAGCAGCTTGACTTTCATTACGATATTTTTTACTTTTATTATCAATAGCTTCTATTTTTCAGTAAGGTAAATGTCCCAGTAATCGTGACGGCTCCCAATAATCGTGAAAGTTTGTTATAATTTGAATATATTGTTAAAAAATATGTTAAAAGTAACATTTAATGATAAACCCTATTTATTTTTAGCCTTTTTTTATAGTGTCAAATGGAATTTCAATTTATTCAAATGAAATAAAAAGCAAGAAAACAGACGTCACGATTTGTGATAAACCTACAAGAACTAAAAACGCCTTGCGCCAATGTAAATATTAATTGCAAATTCTTAAAAAAGAATCTGTGCTATATTATTTTGGCCATAGGAATGCATTAGTACATACACATTATGAAAATTCGAAACCTGACATTTTTTTGCACCACCTTAATATTCCTACGAAAATTGTTAAAGCGCTAGGATCTTTCCGTCCGGTATTTTGGGCTTGGTTGGCCAAATACAATTTGTAAATAATTGTGCGGTTTGGTACAAGAGCACCTACTTGTATTTTTAGAAGTCATTTTTTTCATTTGTTTTGCACAGAACTTCATGAAGAACAAATGAAAAACAAGTGACTTCCAAAAATGCAAGTAGGCTGTTATTACATCCAACCGCTCAATTCGCTAATGGATCTACAAAAGTGATAGAATCGTTGATTCGGAAAAAGATCAATTATTTGGGTTCACATGTAGGTTATAGATTCAAAAATCTAAGAAATTACTAGAATCACAGTATATTTTCAAGTTAGTTTATAATACAAAATTTAAATTAATTAAAGTTAATTAAAGTTAATTAATTAAAAAACACTACATTTCTGAAGCATAATCAAATACAAAACCCAAAAGGTGTTCGACTTGTCAAGTTAACTCTGAAATTAGTAAATGTACGTTAAACCTATAAGAACCGCTGTTCGTTTTACATCTACAAAATCATTCTATTCAAAATTAGAACATGCTACCGCGTGTAGTGAAAGTTTTATTTTTTTAACTTACAGAAATGAAGCAGGGAAATTTAATCAGTGCTGAGTCCACTTTTTGTCGAAATTAAGTTTTTTTCAAAAATTGTACTTACTCGCTTTTTCACACCTATTTCAGTGAAAAAATTAAGGTTTTGACATTTTTTACCTAAAAAGTTAGTATTTAAATGTATTCAAATATGTGAAAATTTCAAATAATGAGTAAATTATACTAAAATATTCCATTGTTTTAATAATTCGATGGTCATTAAATGATCATTCGATTTTTATTAAACTGATCCATTCACTTATGTAAAAAAAATTTAGTCAATCGGTCTTAAGTTGTTCTTCTAGAAACGTTTTTTGCTTCTCCTGTAAAATTAGGTTTATTGGAATTAGCACTGTTTAGCTTTCCCCGCTTTATTTGCCTATTATAAATAATTTTTACATTCTCATTCTAATGAGAAGGTATTGGTTTTATGTAAAATTTGACATAGTCGGTTTTCATCAAATCTCCACGTTTTGAGACCCCCTGAGCTAGAAAAAACGATTTTTACCAAGGTGTCTGTCTGTCTGTAGTCTGTCTGTCTGTCGCCACGATAACTTTCGAAAAAATGATCAGATTTGATTGAGCTTTGGAACACTTTTTTATGGCCGAAAAAGAGAGAACGAGTTCGTTAACCAGCTATTTTGGATGAAAATTCAAAAAGTGAGCACATTTTGAAAATTTTTGAGACCACTTTTTTTGAAGATTTGAAAATTCTATGTACGGCTATTAGTAGTACACAAAATGACGAACAAAATATTCTAATGACTTTTCGTGATAAAAAAAATTACTGGAGTTATAGCATTTTCAAAATTCCAAAAAACAAACGAAAATGAACATTTTAAGCCGAAAAACGCACGATATGAAAAAAAGTCAAGAGGAGAAAAAGGTTGATTCCTGAACACCCTATAATATTTTCATAACAACTTTTTTAATTTTTTCAAAAATAAAAAATTCAAATTTTGATCGCACAAAAAATGAATGTATGTATGTATACCATTAAGCCATTTCCCTTTCAGGGTAGGCGTGACACTATCCGATTCGGGTAGTGTTTCTAGGTGGATAGTTTTTTTGTAGTTATAAATAACTACAAGTTTGGGCTGACCACACCCATAATATGCCAACAGCACACAGTATTCTCAAATGCTCACCCATCCAAGTACTAACCGCGCCCAACGCTGCTTAACTTCAGTGAACTGACGAGAACTGGTTTTTTCAGCTTGGCATGGCTTTTCTGTCAAACTATGCAAGATACGAGAAAAGATCATCTCACCAAAATTGTGCACCTAAAAAATATCTACAAATTTCTTATTATTCACTTTTTGATATGACGCGTAGTTTTTGTTTTATTCGTAAAAAACAGCATTGAAAATAGAAAAATCAAATTTTCAGACGAATATTACCAGCTACGAAAAAATGACCGAAACAAAATTTGTTCATCCAAGGAAGAGGTACAAATTTGTTGTGACTCATGTTTCGATAGGATGCGTGGTTTTTGTTTTATTCGTGAAAATAACATTGACAGTAAAAAAATCAAATTTTTGAAAAAACAATGCAAGGTACGAAAACATATAAATGATCACAAATTGTGCATTCAAAAAAGACTTACAAACCCGTAATCAATTTTTGTGGTAAGAATATATTCAAAATGAAAAAAATTAACTTTTTTGATAAACGGCACAAGCTAAAATAAAATGTGAACTAATAAAATTTGTCGCCTAAATTATATCATTACTTTTCATTTGAAATCAAATACAAATTTAGTAATTTGTATATGAAGAACATATAACACGAAGCACAAAGTGCGCGCTCAGTGTATTTACCAAGTCGCGCGCCGTAAGTGCGCTCAAACTTTTTTGTTTCTATCATACGGTGCACAGAACCGAGCGTGGCACGCAAGGTTCGAATGATTTTCAAATCAAATATCGAGCGCGAATCGCGTGTGCCTGGATGAGAATGTGTTCCTTAAGGTCGATAGAACCTTGAGTAAATAAAGTTCCTTTTCAGTCTAAAATAAAAACAAATTTAACAATCACTTAATATGTAGAGGTTTTGATAATTTTATAATATTTGCAAACAAACTTTTTCTTTTCATCGAAGTCGAACACGAAGTTCAAAAATCTAGAGGAGCCGAGCGTAAAGCGCGATGTAAATACGCCCGAGCGCGTAGCGCGAGATGAATACATAATCGAGCGCGAAGCGCGAGATCCAACAGTCGCGCACCCTAGGCGCGCTCAAACTTGCGAGCGAAGCGAGCCGCGCGCGATGAGAATGTGCCCGCAAAGCGGGCACATTTTTCAATTAAAATTACATTTTTCGTTACAACTGTAATATAGAGTGAGACATATAGTTCTAGGTGCCTCTATGAAAATAATAAAGTGCATCTGTATAATATTGAATAACTTAAATCAATTATTTATAAATAAATAAGGCACAAAATAAAAAACAATATATAGTAACATAAATATATCTGTGTAAGTGCAATAAGTTTCAAGTGCTGAAAACTGCGGTCCATTGAAAATAAACACTCTTTTAAAAAAACTTAGTTTAGTTTATGTGTGGGCGGGGAGACCTGATGGAGCCCCTCTGGCACTCAAGCTATAAAGTCTATGGCATAGTGGTGGCACTCCCATGTATAGTTTTGAAGGCATTATGTTTTAGTGTCCGGGGGAACCGCCAGGTGGCGCTGAGGGTCAGTACAATGCAATGCGCATGTGCAACCATAATATTTTCAAATATTTCGAAATTTCGAAATTGGACATTAGTCGAAGTGTCAAATTGAATTTGTTGTGTTAACCTTGTTGTATAAAATTTTGTGCAAGTTTTGATGTGTATATTGTTATATACGTACTGTGTGTACTATTTCGTGCTGATGTAAGGAAATGTGTTGATTGGAAAGTATTGAATTAGAAAAAAAAAAGTTTTATTTGTTTGATTTGAGGTTACTTTGTTGTTTTCATATTTCGAAGCAGTAATAAATAAATTAAAAAGGATATAAATAAAAGTATTTTTGAGATATTAGGAGGTTTTTTTCTTCAAGCAAAGTTTTCCGTTTATAAAAATTTCTTTGTTAGAGAAATAAAAAATATTATTCTAAGACATAATCTCAAATGTTAAGCCAATTAATCCTTTGCATTACAACAAATCATACTTCTAGTATTTAAATACATATTTTACGTATGAAAAATCTTTTTATATTCATCAATTTTGATAATTTTGAAAGTTTATTTACACGAAATGAAGCGAAATTTAATATTTACGAGAATTTGGGGGAAGCAGAGTTTGGAATGAATTGCTGTCAGGGATTTGTATGTTCATTGACTTATAGTGTCCGGGGGAACCGCTAGGTGGCGCTGATTTTGAAGCCAAGTCTTCAAAACGATACATGGGAGTGCCACCACTCTGGTCTATGGGGACGGCGACTGACACTTGTGGCCGCTAGGGTCACTAGTGCGCGTGGAGATACACAAGACGACGGTTCCAACGGTGGTAACGTCTGCTATTCGAATTATATCACTCCTTTCTAACGCAGCGTTGAGGTGTTAGCTTAAAGCACTATTTTCGAAATATCAGGTGTGCGTGCGGCAATTGGGTGTAAAAATAAAGAAGCAAATCGCTTTACACATAACAAAAAACTAAGGAAACTGTATATAATGCCTTGTGCCTGCGTACAAGGTATATCTACACTCACGATGCTGCCCTCTAAGCTGAGCTTGACAAATCACCGTCCCCATTGTGTCACATCCTTAATTATTCGCTCTCAGTAGTTGACCACAGACCTCTTGAAGAAGCCTAGTATGTCAACCACTGATCGCGTTATAATTTCCTCAGGTTCCATGAAATGTACCCTAAGGGTTGTTGCCTGAGCCTAGCTAATGCCGGGCACTGGCATAAGACATACAGGGATGTTTTACCATCCCTGCCGCATTCCCTGCACTCTGTCGTGGGCTTGTACCCCATCAAGTTGTTATCCAATATAAAATTGGAAGAGTTAAAAAATATGTAGTAATTTTAAAAAGAAGCATTGGATGGTGAATACTTTTTAATTAAAATATATAAAGTTAAATAATTAAAAAATTGAATATTCTACACTACCCTCGGAATACTGAAGTCCTTTTCAGCGCGCGATTTTCAAATAGCAACCAACCGCAATGTCGTAACCACGAAGTACTACAAGGAGACCGCACACCATGTATTTCACCTGGCGCCATTTCGCGATCGCCTGTCCTCCGATTTTCTCCATAGCGAGATTTATTCCCAGATGAGAGCGCCTCTTCAGAGAAAGTTTGTAACTAAATTGTCGTCTGCTACTATAGGAATCGTAATTCCTCAATTTGCCACATGTGGCGCTCTCATCTGGGAAGAAATGAAAATCCGAGGACAGGCGATCGCGTTTGTTGGCTGTTTACCACCATCTCCGCCACAAGCGTGCGGCCTCCTTGTAGTACTTCGTGGTCGTAACTATGAATTAAGGTTAGTTTGTTTTCAGAACCTACACTACGCGCATGCGTTGTCAAAGATATGTTTAAATTTTGTGACGATTTCCGTATTCCGGTTGGCCCTAGTCGAGTGGTGGGGGTTCACGTGTCCCAACTCTCCCTAGAGGACCTCTACTCTTTGGGTACTTTTAATTTCTTTAAAAGTAATTTTAATAGAAAGATTGACTGTTTTCAAAAAAAAAAAAAATCATGTTCGACATTATGGGACTGCGAATACACTACTGTCGGAAATTGTCGGCACGATCAGCGAAAGTACTACTAACAATCACTGCTGACTTTGAAACGTGATTAATCGTTCAAGAATGGAGCGAGAAACTTTTTTAAAACCCGTTGAAAAGCTTATTAAATTACGCGTCAATTGAGCCCTAATAGAGATATTTTTGACCCTTCGGAGAGAATATTCTGCGTGAGAAGTTTTAAGAAAAATTCAAGAATTTCTCGAAATTTGTACCTCGACTTCAACTTCTGGCATGCCCTAGGAAGGTTGCAGCAAACATCTCAAATTCACAACACTTAGTCTTTGAAGTCTTATCTTCAATTTAAGCCAATAAAACTTTTAAAATCTTCACGGGTTCTCGAGATACGGCTAACAATATCAAAGCCTCAAATGTCAAGTTTTAGTCGGTGATTACTGCTGTCGACCGCGAGAGCGGTGGTCGCCGAGAATTTCTCAGATTTTGTTTCTAACTTCAACTCGCGCTGTGACTCAGGATACTTAAGGAAAAAAACTGGAATTGATAGGACTTAATATGTGAAATCTCATCTTCAATTGAAGCCATTAAAACTTCAGAAATATTCAGGGGTTCCCAAGATATGACAATAAATGTCCAAGCGTGTCTGCGTCGAGTCTCAGTCGGCGAGCACCGCAGACGGCCAGACTCGCGTCTAAAGCAACTGAAATTCGGCGCAGACACGCTTGGACATTTTTAGCCGTATCGCGAGAACGCGTGAAGATGTTTTAAGTTTTATAGGTTTAAATTAAAGATAAGACTTCAAAGACTAATTGTTATGAATTTGACATTTTTGCTACAACTTTCCTAGGTCATGCCACAAGTTGAAGCCGAAGTGCAATATCGAGAAATTCTTAATTCTTGTTTAAATTCTCACGCAGTATATTCTCTCTGAAAGGTCAAAGATACCTCTATTTATTAGAGCTCAATTGATGCGTAATTTAATAAGCTTTTCAACGGGTTTTCAAAAAAGTTTCTCGCTCCATTTTTGAACGAGTAATCACGTTTCAAAGTCAGCAGTGATTTTTAATAACACTTTCGCTGATCGTACCGACAATTTCCGACGGTAGTGGAGTTCTGCGGTTATAGTATTATATTCAAGCGAAATCCTCCCTCGCGCGCTCTCACAGACCGACCAGTCCAGCCAGTGCACCGACAGGCGCTGATTCATTCAAAAATAATTTTGATTGGTGCAGAAACCTTTCAAAAATTACGTTCAGGTTTTTTAGATGCATCGAAAAATTCTGTATGTAGTTTTAAACAAATTAGGGAACAAACATGTTTTTAAGGGACGTTCACTTATTACGTAACATTTTTTCACCCCTTTTTACTCTTCTCCCCTCCGTAATGCATTTTCCGAGGGTTTCCAGTATATTTTCACCATCAATGCAACAGAAATGAGAACCTCGCCCCCAATCCTCCCACTATTTATTGTTATGTAATTTTTAAACACTTCCTGATTAGAATCAATATTTCATAAATTTAGACTGTATTTGCCGGAAAAATTGAGAGATTAACACATATACTAATTATTATTAGTGAAAGGTAAACATCGATTGGCAATAGTTTGTACTACTGAAAATTTTAAAGCGTGCTCTTCAACAGTCCATTATGCGCCACTTCTCAAAATAGTCATTTTGTACCAGCGAAGGTCGGTGCACCGTAGCGCGCGAGGGTGGGTTTCGCTCGAATATGATGCTAATAAAAGGCTATAAATTGGTGGGTGAACTACTATCGTATGGAGAAACAAACTCTGCAAATTTAAAGGAAATCGAGAGACATGACTTTAAAAATGTTAAATTAATATTTTCTACTCTTCGGGTACTCTTGATTCTTTTTAAAGTAATTGTTAAAAGAAAGCTTGACTTTTTTGTAGGAAAAACCTTGGCCGACAAAATCAATTTAGCCCTCATAAATCTCACAAAATGTCTTCCGTATGAAAGTACTAATTCAAACAAAAATTGGCAAAAAATACAAGTGTCGGTTTTTTGAGAAAATCTACTTTTTTTAGGAAAACCATCCCTATTTTGTTAATTTTAAAACTTTTTTCAAGTTTTCCGGTGGATTTCGAAAGAAGACAATAATAAACTCTTTATTAGAATCAGAAAGAAAATTATAAATATCTCAGTAAATAAACAGTTATAGAGGTTTAAAGAAAAAATTTGGGTTTTTTGAAAAACAAAGCACAAAATTCAAATACGCATAACTTCGTAGACAAATTTTTTTCGCAAATCTGAAAAATAGGGGAGACCGGGGCGAGATGAGCATAGTAATGATTTTCAGTAAAATATTTGAAATCTATAGTATTTTTTTTAAATCTAAGTAGTTCTTCACATTATTTGAACCTTCAGGTATCAATTTTATGAAGGACGAAGTGTTTTAAGAATATTAATTGCTTTAAAAATATGTAAATTATAAACTGTGCATATGTCTCATCTCGCCCCAGCTCTGGGGCGAGACGAGACACATATTGGGGCGAGACGAGACACGCTAACTATTAATTATTTTCTGTTAATAGAAGTTTATTTTTTTGTGATTTTGTAGGTATCATTTAGTCGTATTACTCCGGGGAACGGGTTTGTAAATATTTGAAAGTATAGATGCAATCAATGATCAGTTTAATACAATTCTTTGATGTATTTTTAAACAAAATAGGAAGGAATTGTAACCTCCTAACATTTTTAACCTCTAAGAGTCTAATCACAGTCCTAAAGATTTAAACTTTTTTTTAAGTTTGAACACAAGAATTTTAATTAAATTTTTGAACACAAAATAATAATGCTGAAAAAGCAATTACAAAAACATCTAAAATTTATTAAAGAAATTAACCTTAACATCGTATAATAACAAAGACTTATGATATAATAGATAGACCTGATTTCATCAATTATATATACACATACTTCTATCAATCACCTTTTTTGCAAGAAATTTCCACCGAAACATCTTTTTGCAAACATTTTTCAACTTTACGAGCTAAAGTTGCTCTTGGAACTTCGTGAGCAATTGCAGTTGCTCTAACACTCAAATTCTTTTGCATCACAGATTTTACAGCCGCAACCATAGACTCTTCTGACCATGACTGTCTGTTAGTTTTTCTTCTATAGGTTCTCACCATTGCAACAATTTTATATTTTTCAACTCTGCACTTGAAAGAAACTTTTCGGCCGACTCCATAAAAAGGTTAAAAGCGCTCAGTGACAAGCAGGATATGCGTGTCTCATCTCGCCCCATAAACCTAGCTCATTCCGCCCCAAATCACAATTTTTGATCAAATCTTAAATATTACAGGTTTTTATTAAATAAATGTTTATAAATACATGACATCATTAAAGTTCGATAAATTAACTTTACGAAAAACGTTAGATTGAAAATATTATCTGTTATTTTCACAATTTTCTTTCTGTTCTAAAATACGACAGAATAACAGGATTCAGGTGTAGAAATTTTAATCGTTTTTATTTTTAATTTATTTTATTTATTCAGTCTATTCTTTTATTTCTAGATATTCAATATCATTATTTTTGTTATACCTGAAAAGAACAGTAATGAAAACCACATATTTTCAGAGAAAATTCAGTGTCTCATTTGACCCCGTATGCTCATCTCGCCCCGGTCTCCCCTACGTATCACCTAATTTCCTCTAAAAAACAACATATTTCGTCCCCGAGAGATTCTGCAACTTCAAGTGTAGAACCTGCCTGATTTGAAATGGATTCGGTCTATAGTTTTTGTATATTAACACAGAGTTAATCAATACCATTTTCATCCCATACAGAAAGCCGAATCAGTAAAGAGTGCCCTTGAGATTCTCGTCGGCAAGGATCAAGTGGAGGGTATGACATGCAGCAAGACGAAACAACAAATTGAGGCTTGGAAGCAAGTTACTTTGGAGGAACTCCCAGTAATACTTGTTCTTCACCTAAAATGGTTTGACTACAAGCTTGATGGCTGCTCGAAAATTCTGAAGAACGTCGAGTTTCCGGTGGATCTAAAACTGGATCCCAGTAAGTATTATTTTTAAACATCATCATTTTTTCTAACTTGAAAAATGAAGCGAAATTCCAAATTAAACTTTGACTGAAAACGGATGCTCTTGTTTTGCAAGCTTTTATTTGACTTGCTCTGTTGGCACGTATGTGGGGTCAAATCTTGTATTCCAATTTTGACACAAATCAACATATCCAATAGCTTGAAACATTGCATACATACACGTATTTCCGATGACAGTACAAAATTCTATAAAATTTGAGCCCCCCCCCCCTCCTTCCGATTTTCATACTCTTAGAAAACCACAACAATATGGGTATTTATGAAAAGGTCTAGGAGAGTAGAGTGGAAACGGAAACTAGTGATTGAAAAAATGTACAAAAACAGGTTGCACATGGTGAAAGCAGAAAAGGTGCTGCGTAAAATGGTTTCTCTGAACCAGGGGGATGGCTCTCCTATAAAGGCCTGTAGAATAAATGTGTCATGAGATTTGAAGACGGCCGAGTGGCGGCGCTGGCTGTACTTTTAGGCTGACAATTATTCAAAAAATGCATTGGGAAAATATAAATTTAATTTATTTTAATTGTTAAAATACGTTTTTTGCACATATTTATCTCGGAAAAATATTTTGTAGCATATTAAATATCCAATAAATTAATGAGTACTAATGAAAAGTGAAGAAAAAATTATTTTAATGATTAAATACGAATACACTTTTCACAGAGTACCAATAATAATTCTACAAAGTGAGCATTCAATTTTTAGCATTGACATATGTAAATATTGTAAACTGTGAAAATAGTAAATTTCAATTGAATTTTAAAAACCTTTCTATAACTATTTAATAACATAAGAAACTTAGATAAAATTCAATGAATGAACTATATATTCTTTGTTCACATTTATTAATGTTCACATTTATTTCAATAAATGTGAACTATTATACATATGCATAGGTATGTACCGTATACACATTCAAACACTGCGCGCTTCGAATTTCCTCCCAGCTGCACGTTCCCGTTCATAATTTCATTGCGATTTTCAAATATTTTTATATTGAATAAACTTTTTCTCGAATACGAGACTCGCGATCAATCTGAAATTTGGAGAAAGTTTTCATACAACTAGTCACAAAGCACAAAAAGTTAATGGTGTCACACTCTATCTCAATACCCTGCCGATGGAACGGCACTGGCCCGGCAGTGCCGTTTCAGTGACTGTTTGTGCTGATTTCGGCACCTAAACGGCACTCAGAGTGATGCGACGGTCATATAATGGTCCTATTGTATTCGTCACGTACCGCAGGCCTGCCCAAGTAGGGGAAAACTGCTCATTCGCCACATGTTCGAGTTCCACCACCACTTCCCTTTTCACAGGTCCAGAGGCTTGCGGGGTGGTCGCTCTCGTGAAGTTGAATGAGTAGAGGTCGGTGGTGGTGTTAAATTTCTATCTGGCAAATAAGCAGTTTTCCCCTACTTGGGCAGGCCTGACGTACCGGGCGGGCAGAGTGGTTTACACTTTACAGTACTTGGCTGCCACCAACCCGAATCCCTTTTTAAAATTTTCTTCTAATTATTAACACTTCTTTTAATTTATGAATTTTCTCATTATATATATTTTATACTTATAAATTATATACTAATCTGAAGTTGAATTAAAAAATGTTGTCTGTTTTGGCGTATCTCATTCCATTTACGAGATACATTATATTCATTACAATTTTAAACTTTTCAAACAAAAAAGTTAGATATCTGAAATTATCGAAACCCGTAGATTCTGAATTTCTAACTTTCGCAGAGGTAATTTCAAAATTTTACAAATTTTAATTTTTAACCTCTTTCAGCTAATCTACTTGGTAGCCTATTCGCAGGTATAAAGGGAACTTCTGCAGGCATTTAAAACTGGGATCTGAGTAGCTTTAAACGAGCAGCACTGAAATGGCACTTGGCAGTGCTGTTTGAGTGCCCTTTCAGTGCCGTTCAATCGGCAGGGTAAGGTTAAATGTTAGTTTGGATTTTTTCTTTCTTATAATCCAGACTCCAAAACTTCACATAATTTGGAGAGCACATTTCGATTGGGAATACCTCCAGATTTTCACAATTTTTCCAAAATCTAATCATTAGAAGTTTGAGGTCATTCCTGTCATGCTGTAGCCCCCCCCCCATCTTGCACTTGGCTGCAACCGAGTACGTGGATGGTGGGGTTAAAAAAAGAAACCACCAGGTTGTCCAATATGTCATACTAGGCATACTACTCTCATCAAATCATTTGACTGCATTATTAGGTATTTTCACTTCAACCACCAGCTAACTTCACTTCGTTGATTGCTGAGGGGAAAACAGTGGACCGAATGCATGGCACAAAACTTTATTTTTGTAATATCTTCGTAATGAATGGTAGTTATTTTATTATTTCATTAAATAGTTCTTAACAAATAAAAACTATTTTTTATATACACTTATAGAGAAAAAATCGGTTTTTACGAAGATATTAGCAAAATAGGCAAAAAATTGACCGAATCCCGTGCATTTGGTCCATTGTTTTCCCCTCAGCACTCAACGAAGTGAAGTTAGCTGGTGGTTGAAGTGAAAATACCTAATAGAATGCGCCTGTAACTGACGATAGATACCGGGACAGCCCCGTGTAGAAAGATTCGCACTGTTAGCGAATTAATGGCGGCTGGCGTGGGGCAGGGAGGGAACAACGTGTTGTCAGTATAAAGTCAATTAAATAAAAATGCTAATTTGCAATAGAGAAACTCAACCGACATTTAATTCAACCATGACCCGAGTTCCAATTTGCGAGTTAACTCACACACGTCACGTTTGATTTACATAAAAAATATTTAGGTAGTTTTCTAAACTTTGTCCAGATGTAGGCTCCGGAAGTTACGACCACGATCCTTCTCGGAAAGATCGATCCCGACGCAATTGGCCGTATATGTAATCCGACTCGTTACTTCCCACAACAGCAGAAGACGATCGAATCGGGAAAATCACTTGACTTCACAATAATCCAAAACGGAAAAAGTTAACAGATCACTTCACTTCACAATATTTCGGAAAGGAAAA
This sequence comes from Andricus curvator, assembly GCA_932195095.1. Classification (NCBI taxonomy): domain Eukaryota; kingdom Metazoa; phylum Arthropoda; class Insecta; order Hymenoptera; family Cynipidae; genus Andricus; species Andricus curvator. Next base: position 16,710 of record CAKNYM010047870.1, read on the forward strand.
AAACACTAGACACCGTACTCAAGTTGAGAAGAGTTTGCCTTAGAGTAAGCATCATGACTTGAGAACTCACATGTAGGAACTCGAAACGATATTTGATAACACTTTAAATAATGTAGCGCGTTGAATTCGGTATCAGAAACAGGGACACAAGTACCCGGCACGAAAGTCGTAAGAGAATTTAAAAGAGAAAGCTGGGTACCGCCCAGCCAACCGAGCGAGCCACCACAACAACGCCACTACTGCTTCACACCCGTGGTCGTAAGGTCTCGAGCGACAGACACGAAGAGAAGTAACCGGGCGGAACAATAGCGTCACGGACAAACTCCCAACAATCACAAAACTTCTTAGGAATAATAAACATTTCTCAATTACAAACTTATTTTAGATTTTACCTAAATCAAATCGAATAGGCTCAAAAAGGTATTAACCATGGGTACTAATTTCTAGCCTAATTTCTGTCGCATTAATCGGGTGGACGGGGCGGGGGAGCATGGAGCTTTTGGCGACTCCGTGAGAGGTGCGGTGGTAGAAAGCATTACATTGCGCATGTACGAAAGTTGCTCATTTGTCAAGAGAAATCAGGGTTCTGAAACTTTTCGTAGCAGGAATCGGTAGTGTCGTCAATTTCACTTAACTTTTAATTTCCAGCGACTCCACGAGGGAGCGCTGATCCGGGACTTTGTGATCCCTCTAAAATACCTTGAGTGTCGTACCCATGGTATTAACACGCACAAAATTTACAACTCAAGACCAAAAGTGCCTAAAACATATAGGACTGTAACTATCTTATGTCCACCGGGAAGTAGGCGACTGAAACCTCATGATCCAAAGTTAAATTTTATCTCAATACAACATCTTCGCAAGAAGTTTCGAACATCGTTTTACAATTTAACATCTTTATCTCAACAGGCACTTCACATAGGCTGTGGCTTATGATAAAAAAACCGGAATCACTCGAGAAAAACTTGAACTTGCCTTACGCATTTTTTGTCTTGATTTGGTATGTGTAATTTTTTTTTGTATTTTATCTCGGGAGATCCCGGCTTTTTCGCCATCAGCCACGGACTATGTCAAGTGCCTGATGAGTTGAAGATATTATGAATTTAATACGGTTTAATTAGGTGTGTGGTGTAGTATTGAATTCGTCCTTTACCGCCTTGTCCTCACGCAGCAGACGAGAGCGTTGGAGGTGAAATTATATGTGGACCCTTATGGTCGGTATGGAGTCATGTATAGCATAATACAACCAGATAATTCCTGGAATTTTAAGCCCAAAACGACCTCTTTAGGTTGAAAAACGAGTTGCCGGGACCTTTTTGAAGTAACTTCGAAAACCGCTTTACGTGAAAAACACATCTAAAGTTGGCGAGTATCATAAGCGCAAGTGTCATCTTTTTTCTTCGCACATGAAATATATCCACTTCCGACTGCGTTTATCACTTAAACTAGAACCGACCATAAGGGCCCTTCTAAGATGGATGTAGACATATTTTTTTAAGCTGAAGTGACTTTTTTTCACATATTTTAATATTTTCATTTATTGTTCTATGTTTTTCAATTCACATTATATTTTCTCATCTGTAATTTTGTTTCTACGTTAAAATAATTAAAATACTTATTTTATAACTACATATAAGCGATAGCACGCTGAAAACACCAGTTCTCGTAAGATCACTGAAGTTAAGCATTGTTGGGCGCGGTTAGTACTTGGATGGGTAACCGTTCAGGAATACCTGCGTGCTGTTGGCCCGTCGTGGGTGTGGTGGGCCCACATTGGTAGTAAATATCCACCTAGAAACACTACCCGAATCGGGTAGTGAGGCAATGAACTTTCGAGTTCGAACTGCTAATCTATGTATGTATAAGGTAATCGCCAACTGACATGAGTATAGTGCCAACAGATTCAGTATAGGGCCTAGTATCGTCCCCGACTCAAACCTGAAAACTTAGAAAAACTATCTCCTAAACTAGAACCGGCCTCAAGGAGGTTCGATGACTATCGAAATTCTATACTTTTTGGCTTAATTAAAAATATTATGTACTTCAATGGTCTTTTCATCACCCTGAAAAGTTTCAGCTAGGTTAGCTGAACTATTTTTCGAAATATTTGTTCATAAAGTTGCTGGATTAAACATAGAGTCTTATGGCAACATGTCAGATTTGCGCACATAATGAATTTTAGTAGTTTGGGCATCTATACGATTTTGTAAGAAAACATCGAATATGAAAGTTTAAATCTTTCTGAATATATACATATAAGAAAATGTATGTGTTACTGATAAATTAACGTACTTATGTTTAAATGAAGACAGCCTTTTCGGTCTCGATGGCTGAGTAAATTCCCGCCGTGGCGGCTGAGAACCAGTACTCGGCAACGTCGCATTGTCTAGCTACTAGCTCTGTGAGTGTGCAGGACTAAGCAGAAGAGGAAAAAGAGAAACACAATATAGAAAGAAAAACCTGTTAAATGGAATAGATACAAAATTATATACAAATGATTTCCCTGAATTGTGACGTGGAAACAGGGTGTACTTGCCCAAGCGTACCTTTTTCGTTGACTGCGGACTTATCTACTCGATTCTTCAAAGTACTGTTCGATCGGAAATTTCCATTTAAAGTTTTCGTACACAAATGAAAGCTTCTGCCTTCAATATTCTGTATGCAATGAATATTTTAATTCCTTACTTTCAGTCTAAAAAATTTAAATGGTCATTAACATTCTTTATTTAAATTGTTAGCAGAAAAAATAACGTAAGTGACAATTAAACATACAATGATAGCATATCTTGTTTTTAATACTAAAAGAACCTTCATCCAATTACATTGGAAGCATTACATAATAATAATAATTAGTGAAGAAAGGCATGAGTAATAAAAGTAATAAATGTAACGAGGGGCTATTCACTGAGTGAAAATGAGTTCAAGAATTCCTGATTTTCGAAGAGTACGCGATCTTGAATCTGAGTTGAGATGAGTGAAGCGGAACGAGTCAGAGTTGGCGAGAATCGGAGAGAACTGGAAAGAATCGAAGTGAATCGCAAAGAATCGAAGAGAATACGGATGAATATAAAGAATACAAGAAGCTCAGGAAGAATACGAAATGAGTTTTTTATTCTGGCTCTGAACTTCTTTATTTCTTTAGTAGATGTTTTCTCATAATTAGTCAGTTGTGTGTATTAAAAAATGTTGTCTATAATGTACTCCTCTGGGAGTAGTCTAACTTTTGTTAGAATCTTTTTGCTGTGGAATCAAAATTTAAAGATAATAAATAAATAAGCACAGTTTAATTTTTTTTTCATTTTCAGGGTAATTGTGAATTTGTTATGTCAACAATCGACAGAATCAAAAAATTTGACAGGAAATTTTTCTTCGTAAATGGTTTTCTAACCGAGGCCTAGTTTTTTGTAGTCAGCACAACATTTTACGTAATATTCAGTAAAAAAATCGGACAGAACTAAAACTGCACATCTGGCTCATCCCGGTGGCATCATTGCAAAAATTATTTATAAAGACTTTACAATATAGAATGAAATAACGTAAAAATATTAATAAAAACACCGAATCCATTCCAAAACAGGCAGGTTTTACAATCACAGTTCACACGTAAAGTCGCAAAATCTTTTGGTGGCGAAATATGTTCTTTTTTAAAGGAAATTAGGCGACACTTATTCTTTCGTTTTGAGAACAAAAAAAACCCACGATGTTACGAATATTTTAAATTTGACGTCTATTTAAAAAAAACACCATTTTTTTCTTTAAACTCATATAGTTTTTGACCTAATTTTGATGTTATAAATATCTTTTTGGATTCTGGTGGTGTTTACCGTTTTCTTGCAAAATTTGTCGGAAATTTTGTTAAAGTTTAAAAAATTTTTACTGTATTTTTTTATTTATAAGGAATACCTCCTGTAAGTTTTATGTGGGCTAAATTATTTTTGTGGACAGGAGAAATTTATTTTCTTAAAGTCCTTAAAATCGAGTTTTCGCATTTTTCTGCGTTTTAATTATTTTTTAATTAATGCAGTACTCCTCTCATAATTTAAGGTTTTCTTAAGTTCAAATATAGCGTCGGCTAGGAAACAGAGTGACGAAAAAAATTTCCTGTATCATTTTTTGATTCAGTCAATTTTTAACATAAAAAATTAACAATTACGTTAAAAACCGAGGAAAAATAAAATTGTGCTTATTTTGGTTGGAATGTTGATTCTGCAGGAAAAAGTGTTTTACAAAAGTTGTTCTATCCCCAGAGGAACATTTTTTTCTAAGACATTCTTTGATGAGAGTGATCAATTTCGAGAAAACATTGATTATGATTGAGGAAATAAAAAAGTTCAAAGACAGAATAGAAAGCTGTTTCTCTTCGTAGAAAGAAATTTTATCAACAAATTTAAAAAAAATAAAAGATTCTTCTGTTCAGGTCTACTTTAACTTTTCTGAAGAAAATGTTATATAAATGTTTATATTTAACAAGTTAATGCTCACTTTTGAATGAATATACTTTGACGTGATATGTGTTAGCGATTTTAAATTAAATTTTATATAAATTTGTACATCAATAATAAAAAACTTGATTTAAAAATAACATCAGCTAGTTTTAGATAAAATAATAACTTTTTGCACTATAAACAATAATGTACAAAGTATCATTTTAAGTTTGTAATAATTGCAGAGATTTGTATTAAAGCTTAACTATTTTTATACAAATTTAATAATAAAATGGCTTTATGTTAATATTTCTATTATCTATTCTCTACGCCACAGGCGTAAACTTGTCAGTCTTGCAAGGGGTTGCCCCTTATTGCTCGAAATGCGCCATCTCATTAGAAGACAGATGTGTCTACGCCTTTGGCGTAGACGAAATTTGGGATGATTCGTGGATAGCCCAATAATGACCGCGCTGACTTCACAGTGATCGACGCTGAGTTGAGAAGAATTTACGTGATTCTCCGAGAGTAAGCAAAATTTCCTAAGATTTGGAAAAGCTTTGCATGATCTGTCCGGATTGTAAGAAATTTCTATTGACTTCGGAGTACCAGTTCTGAGGAACGGGATATAACAGATTTTTCAATGAATGGGAAGGCCCGTGGCAGTGCCTGAATACATTTATAAATTTTTATTTTTTAAATAAATAATCTAATAGGAAATTTTAATTTGCATCTTTTTTCCTAATGGGAAAAAGTTATAACTTGCTTCGTTTTTGAAATAAGTAGGAAAACAAATATTTTCGCAGGGCGTTAAATTTTCTTCTTTCCTGACTTCAACTCGCTCTAAATAACAAACTGTGTGGAGTTTTTTTTACAATTTTAAGGAATTCTGTGTGTCAATTGAAAAGATGATGGAAATATAAGAGCTCATAATATCTAGTTGCGATCACCGAAGGCTCACAAAAAAAAAAAAAAAAAAATTTTGAAATACAAACCTGCTTAATTAAAGTTAATGAGTGGGAAGTATAACAACTTCGGAAAAATAACACAAACCTAATTCAATTTTCAATATTCTCATTTATTTTTAATTAATAATCTTTTTTTTTTTAATCTTCAAATTATATAAAGAGTTCATGATAGTGAATAACAGTTTCCATTTAAACGTTCTTTGCGCAATTGTCCAGAAAAAGATTAACTTCTTTTCATAAAAAAGATGATAAACTTCAATTATTTCACAAGCTGTAGTATAGTACGTTTCACACACCATTCCTCAAAATTCAATGTAAAAACTGTAGATAGCTTGTTATTTAGAGGGAGTTGAAGTTAAAATAGACGAAAATTTAACGCTGCGCGAAAATCATTCTTTTTCTCATTTTTTAAAAAACGAAGAAAGTTACAACTTTTTCCCATGAAGGAAAAAAATGCGCAATCAAGTTTCCTATAAGATCATGTATTAAAAATATTAAAATTAAACAATTTCTTCAAACAGTGCCAAGGGCCTTCCCACTACTTGAAAAAATTTGTATATCCCGTTCTACGATGCGGCGGTTCAATTGGTAAAAGTTGGTATTTTATTTCATTTGTATTATTAAATTTACATAATTTTTTCCTAATTTTCTAAAGTGCCATTACAAATGAAAGCTTTCCAATATTTGAGGAAATCTTAACTAATACCGCCAAAGAAAAGTACAGTCAGAAAACGAGCAGGCACGAAAATTTGTGGGTACGAATACCGAGCTCTCGTTCTGCCTTCCCGCGTTCGGTTTGCATAGTTGTGACGTTGCCAAGTACTCCGCCACCACTTCAGACTTGAGTCAGACGTCGAACTTTCAATAATATTTACTCACTTCAAAAATGATTTTAAACTTGAAATTTTGTGTGCGATGTAACTAATAACTCATGGTGATGTTTATGATAACTTTTTAGAATTTCTGCAATGAACACATTTTTAAACACTTCATTGACTAGCTGTGCCATCGTCGAACCTCCGTAAGGTCCCTTTTCATGCGGAAGCCCACATATTATTATTGCAAGCTTCCTTTTCAAAGGGGATTATTTCGTTTCTTTGCAGTATATTTTATTAAAAGCTAATTTTTTTATTTGATTTTTTCAGAATTCTTGTCGCCGAATGCATCAAAGAAATTTAATCCTAAACAAAAGCAGTACAAGCTGTTTGCCGTGACGTACCATGATGGAAAGGAAGCAACGAAAGGGCACTACGTGACGGATGCTTTTCACGTTGGCTACGGAGGTTGGGTGCGATACGACGACAGTTCGTTGAAAGGAATCTCCGAGGGCAACGTCCTCCATCCTCAGCTTCCCAGGGTGCCCTATCTACTTTACTACAGAAGATGTGATACTATTGGAAATAATTCACTAAATGTTGCTAGATCACGATAAGTAGATGTACAGGACCTATAGTTGAATCTGTCTATTGTTTGAATAACAAATGTGCATTTTACATTTTCTAAATTTAATAAGCTAATGTTTGTATTTAAAAAAATCAGCATAAGCGTTAAGAATCAGATGTTATATTATCTATCGGAGAAAAGAATGTTATGCTGTATGTCATATTTTTCATTGTGACAAAGTATATACCCTATCATGACTGTTTCAAGTTTAAAGCTCATAGAAATTCGACCAGTCGCGTCGAGTCAGTTATTGTGAATAGAAACACTAGAAGCGAGTTGATTTGTTCGCGCAATCAAGCAACTGCTGCCAAAAAGCCATTGAATTGTCACGGAACCCGAAAACAATTCCAAATATTAACAATTTGTGATAAACGGTACCGAGAAGCGATGCGATCCGAGCGCGAAAATTCGCTCACTTCTAATGAAGATTAAGGATACCGTATTTTCCCGTGCTTAGACCCTTCGTTAGTAGTTTACCAAATTTTTTATAATATTCTACATAACCAAAATGGTTTATACATAGCTTGAGAAAATTAGAATATTCCCCATTAGCACGCGAACCTGTTTGGCAAGTTGATTTTACAGAACAGAGCTCGTTTGAGTAAGAACGAATTCGCGTTTGGAAATACTGGTAAAATGGTGTAGATTGGCCTCTTTTTAATGTTTTCGAGAACCTAATTGATCGGATAGCATTCGAGTTACTGATTTTCAGCCTTTTAATGTGACGTGTTGATCATATTTGTAGAATAAATTTTGTAGAGCCAGTTTTTTACGAATTTAGCCATGTTATGAGATAAGAATCAGAATTATTCCGTATTTATCGAAAATTAGGATATCTATCACGAAATCAAATCTTCAAATACTCTTCGTTCATGTATATTGTTTTTGAAGATTGTCAGAAGAAATTGTTATTATAATTATCTAGCCCCTAGTTGCATAGTAAAAATCTCTGTACACATATTAGGAATCATCGTTAACGGTACTGTAAAAAATAAGATCTTCCTAGGATCTGCCAATTTTACCTACGAAATTTCCAAGTTGTACCTATTTCACATACAGATTTTAAAAAAATAGTTTTACAAATGCGTTTACTTACTTTGTTAACTTTTTATTTTAATGGAGTTTTTAAATTTACGTCGGATGCCACTAGACTGACTAATGTCACCCCCTGGAATGCCTTGTTCCTATAACGGACGCATATAGTTATACTATAAGGTATGATACAAGATGCTCCTTACGATGAAAATCTCCGAATTTCGTATAATTTAGCGAAAAAAAGACTGAGTGATACATTCAATAACTTAAAATCTACAATATTAAATTAGCAGCGAATTTTTATACGAGTTAAATTCGTAGAACTTTGGATATCTTCTTTAAGAATATTCAACGTAAGGACCATTTGGTATATTTATTACGAGGTATCAAGAATAGATTGGCATTGCTAGATTATGAACAATTTTATGTTCTTTTGTACATTGATTGTTACAGAGATAACAAACATGACGAAATCGTATATTTTCACTTTACAATATCTTTGAGTTTATTGTAATTTGTCTGCAAATTTAAATAAAGCTAGCTTACATCTATAAGTATTTAGATTACTTCTATCGTACTTCTCTGCTTGTATTGAGTCGGAAGTAAACAGATTTACACCAGGCAGATTGAAGATTCGTACAAATTCGGTGATAATGTATATCCTATATCTAATTTCAGTCTTCGAGAGTTTTAAACTCTTTAACAGTAAGTTTACAATGATTAACCATCGCTGTTCTTGATAAATTCAACGTATGTACATGTTAACTCTACATAATCTATTTACGTTTCGGCTCGTTAGAGTAATTTACTAGTTTACAGCATTATAATAATTAGAAACTGATCAGTCCTGCTGAACAATTTTTTCTTGTAGAAAAAACCTTTTTTTTTGGTTTCCAATCAAGGTGCAGAATATTGCAACAGAATGTCTACAGTATATTAACATAATTAGAATACAGTACATAGGAAAACATATTATGTACAATAGTTCTAAATAAAAAAATGGATCTTTTTTCTTAAATTGATTTAGAACAATATGCATAGACAGTGTATCCTCTAAAATGCAAAAAATGGCCGTTTTTTCCCAGGTTTGCAGAAATTATTGTTCTCGGTCGTAAAAATAAAAAAAAATCAAGCTTTTAAAGCTGAAATATTTTTATTTGAAATAACTAAAACTAAACTGCAAATTAAACTAGTCAAAACTGAACTTTCTGAATTTGAAATATTTAAAATTCAAGCATGTCATTTGAAATTATCCATTCTAATTCCATTCCTTGACAGAAAGAACGTTGGATCCAGACAAGTTTTTTTGTCTATGGAGTACTCCACCACAAGGAAAACCAAACTGCCGTTGTGAACTTCTAAAAATAATCGGAGTAAAAGGCCCGTATGTGCAGAAAATCTAAATAGTTAATTATGGTTCTGTTACTCCTGCCAGAGGTGATCTACTTCTGCCAAATCGTTCTATCACAAATTTGTAATACATTTACATATTTCTTATTCAATTTGGTCATGAAATAAAAAACATAAAATTAATTTGTTTACCTTATTTTCATAAAAAAATTTCTTTTTCTATGTTTCAAAACAAGTTACAAGAATTTTGTTTTTTATAAAATGTTTTATATTCTACGAAAGCGCTGCAATCGCTAAAGTTTCAACGAAAATTTTAAAATTGAATTCTTAAAGAAATGTCAAAATAGTCGCGGTTATTTAAGAATTTAATTCGCATGAATCTGAACCTCAAACGTGGATTTTTCTAGTTTTTCCTTATTTACGTAAGCTTTTCTAGCCTCTGAATAGCCTATTCATTTTCTTTTGCTTGCCATTCTAAAAAATTCAACTTTATTTTGTTCAGACGTTCTAAGTTAGATTGAAAAACGTACGTTTTCGAAGTTGAGGTTGATACGAAGTAAATAATGTCGAATAATTTGAAATTTAAAGAAATTAAAGAAAAAATTTCTTCAAATTTTTGTTCACAGTTTATTGATTTTGGCGTCTTAGCGGAATAAAAAAAATATTAACAAAAAGAATAACTATAGAACTCAATGGGCACAAAACTTGTGTTGATCCAACGTTATTTCTGCCGGCGCTTCAATTATTCAATTTAAAACGTTTTCATTTTGCCAATGTCATATAATTATCGACGAATTTAAAATGATTTGAAAATTGAAAATATTTGATAAAACTTTAATCCGAAATTTACAATTGTTGAACTATTAACGGTTTCGATTTGAATCTGAAAATGTTAAACGATTGTCATTTCTACCGTTCCATTTTCTAAAATCGTTTAATTGATTCTTAAAGTTTTCCGCAGTCAATTATAGTTATTATCCAATTTTATTATAGTTCATTTTTTTAAATAACTACTTTATATTTAAAATTAGAATCGACTTGAAACATTTTACTATCACAATTCTTGAATTTCAAACCCTTTTAATTTTTAATTGTTTAAGCCCTCAAAACTTGTATTACACGGTGAGGTTGAACAATTTTTTAATTCGACCAACATAGGTCTATGGTTTTTTTTATTGGATATTATTCTTAACCCTTCAGAAGAAATTAAAAAAATTAAAATAGCTTCTGGGCAAGTTTAAAAAAAATGTTTATTTAACGTTTTTTTAAATCTAATATTCTAATATTATGGAAATTATCGAAATAATTCCACTGCATCTAATGATCAGAGATTTGAACACTCTTTACAAGCATATGCTTTTGAAGTTTGAAATGGAAAACGTCAACTAGGCAAAAGTATGTAAAGTTCAACGAGAAATTTACGGTGAAACATCTTTTGCATGCAAAATTTTATTGAATAAAGTCGACTAGTTGCGAATGAATTAAGTGTTTTGTAGATTTTCGAAAAGTGGTTCATTCCGGTTTTTCTGTTCTTTCAAAGCCGGATTATGCAGATCATATTAGTAACTTTTGTAAAAATTATTTGGATTCAAATATAAGTGTATCATCAAAGGTTTACGCTGTTTTTCATGAGTGGTTCACTTCTGCTCTAAAACTTAACATGGAACTGGGCTATCATAGTCAACAGTCCAGCGAATCAGTACACTAGGATTTCAAATTGACTTGGAATAAGTACAAAGTTGCTGCATCTCATCTTGAGAATGAGAATAAGTGTTAAGTATTGAAATGATCTTGTTGCATGAATTTTAGATAACTTTTTTTTTAATACTGCACAAAACTCTAAAAAGATTAGTGCATTCAAAAATTTTGTCGAATACTTCATTTTTGAGAGAAAAAAGATATTGAGGAAAAAGTATCGAAATCCTTATTCGAAAATTCGGTGACCTTGAAACGTCACATCCTGCAAAACGCTCAAACAATCACTGCAGTTGCTTCATTGACTAATGAAGTATCTATCAGACAGCTGGCAAAAATTCAAATTACGATTTATAAGAGAGATATTTCTTTACATAAAACTGTCGAAAAGCAGCAGCCAGTCGTAACGAAATCTTACTAAAAAATACAATTTTGCTTAAAATATAAAACCTAAAAAATATAGTAATGAATAATGAAATTCAGGTTCGTGAGAGTGAGATGTTTCCAAGGATAACATCAAATTTTTGTCAATCGCATGTCGGAATAATGAGATAATTTTTCCTCCTCGAACCTCTGCTCAGAGCCTCTACCGGCATAAAATTATGTCGGCAGAGGTTAAAGTAAGTGATTATGAGTGACTTAAGTTACTCGATGAGAAAAAATGTCTCACCATCCACATGTTGACTTTTGGCACATTCGGACAGTCACACTTTACAAATCCTGGTTTTAGTGAATTTCTAGGCATTTTAAATACATTTTGGTCTCTTTTTTATACTTTGAAAATACGTTTACAATAATAAACACAACAATAGGCTATGCTTAGTGTTTACACTTACAATAGCTAGCGGCTATATTGATTCCCCTATCAACTGGACAACCGCGCTACTCAAACTCGCGGTTTAACAGTCCAGAAACGCCGGTGGTGGATGCATAGACCTTTTCATTTAAGAGCGGAAGCTGCCGTTATAAGTGGGTTGTCAGTTTTGAAATTCATGTAGCTTGCAAAATACAAATGCAAATTATTTACTAATTATAAATGCAAATTATTTCATTTTTAACTTATTCATAAATAAATCAACAATTAATTTCATGAAAATAATGAATGTACTGAATTAATAAATTTATATCCCACAAAATGCAAGGAGAAAATATAAGTGTCTTTGTTTACATTCTTTATGCTGGAAAAATACTTGTCTCTGCGCGCACATAACCTCACCCACATATCACTTTTACTGCATTCCGCGCAATTTTTAATATGCATTTTAAGTGCATCATCGAGAATGTTACCCTTTCGAAATATTAAACAGGGTTTTGGAAATGAAATAAAATAATAGTTACATTCCAAGTACGACTTGTACCGACTGTCACTTTTACAATTTCCATAACAGCACTTCTTGGTCGTACCAACATTTTTTCTTTTTAATGGATTTTCTCCTGGTAAATCAGACATTTTTTTCAATGGAAAGTGTTTTAACTTCTAATTGCTCGAAATATTTGTTTGCGTTAATATTTACTATTGTCATATACGTTTCAGGGAGGAATGGTACGAAACTCACGGAAGTACTATATATTTTTCGCGCTTGCGCAGCATCGTTTTCTTAAATGAAAAGGTCTATTGGAGCGACGACTTGCGTTTAGAACAGACGATCGGTGTTTCTCTAAGCGACCACCCAACAGTAGAGCGCGACGATCGGAGGGTAGTGTGTCGGAGCGAAACTAACCTACTAAAAGTGCATTTGTTATTGGTCGTGTTTCTGTGTCAAAAGCTTGTTGCGTTCCGAAATATGAAAAGGAACATACGGCCAGTGGAGGTGAAAAACGTTCAATGTTTATGGTTCCGAAGACCGAGATTGACAGAGGTTATGTGTCAATGCATTTGAAGGATGTAAATCAGACATGCCCAACTCGGGAAAATTTCCTTCGGGAACACATGTTCCGCGTCGAGCACTATTTCTCCTGGAAAGCGGGAGTGGTGGTAGACGCGGGCGAGAATCTCTCCTCTGTGACGTACGCTGCACCGTATATACGAAATATCTGTCGGAGCGCTTGGGGGCGACTGAGGTTTCAACATAAAATTTTAATAGTAACTAGAGTCTTAATTATTTTATTTCAGTATGTTTACATTCTTTTTCAATGAACGTAATTAATAAGAGAAGTTTACATAGTGTTTTTTTGTTGTACATTATCGAATATTTTAATATCACTGTTTTTTTTACATTTTATGTATAATATAATGTACACAAATGTTCGCTGATATTTTTTGCAGTATAACAATCTATTAAAATTATGCACAACGTAGAAAGGTAAGCTATAGAATTGAAATATAGTTATAAAATCTCAATCCTATTCAGTATTAATAAATGCTGATATGTTTAATTAAATATTATATGTATTAAATATAAGATTTAATTAAACATATCTGAATTTATTGATACTGAATAGGACTGAGATTTTATAATTATATTTCATTTATATATAACTGACGTTCCTACCTTGAGCATAATGTTAATAGATTGGCATACTGCAAAAAGTATCAGCCAAGCTTTGGGTACATTATACATACAATGTAAAAAACAGTTACATTAAAATATTCAATAATATACAACAAAAAAACACTGTAAATTTCTCTTTTCAATTACATTCATTGAAAAGAAATGTAAACATACTGAAATTAAATAATTAAAAGCCTAGTTACTTAAAATTTTATATTGAAAAGTTAGTCGCCCCCAAGCACCCCGACAGATATTTCGTGTCTACGGTGCAGCGTACGTTACAGAGGAGATGCCTCTACCACCACTCCCGCTCTCGAGGAGAAATAGTGGTGGACGCGTAACATGTGTTCCCGAAGGGAGTTACGCATGTCTGCTGTAAATAAACCATATACCCTCCGATCGTCGCGCTGTACTATTGGGTGGTCATTTAGAGAAACAGCGTTTGCTTCAAAACGCGAGTCACCCCTACCACCAGAGTTTTTGGACCTGTTTATACGACCGTGCTTAGACTGAATTACTTCCAGCGATCCGCCTAACCAACCAGATTTTCCCGCAAAAATTCAAAAAATATACTTTTCAAACATTAAAAAAAAATTCAAACTTATTTGAAAAAACTTTCATTTCGAAATTACATTAATTTTTTAGTGTTCTTTTGATTTATATATACCATTAAACCATTTCCCTTTCAGGTTAGGCGTGACACTACCCGATTCGGGTAGTGTTTCTAGGGTTTTCTTGTAGTTATAAATAACTACAAGTGTGGGCTCACCACACCCACGATGTGCCAACAGCACTCATGTCAGTATTCTTGAATGGTCACCCATCCAAGTACTAACCGCGTCCAACGCTGCTTAACTTCAGTGATCTGACGAGAACTGGGTTTTTCAGCGTGGTATGGCCGTTGGCATTTTAACTGTGAAAAAAATATTTGAAATATGCGAACTAATTAATACCTTTTTTTCTTTCATCTAATAGTGTCACCTGCACTTATAATATATGAAAATATATTGATAATATTAGATAAAAAAACATTAAATGAAAATTTGTTTAAAACTTACAAAAAAGCGATTTTAATTTTAGTTGGAAATTACTTCTGAAGGGTTGAAAACTCATATCCAATAAAAAAATATTGGGTGGTATGTGAGTTGAATTTAAAAATTTTTCAAGCTCACCGTGATTAACAAATTTTGTAAATCAAGGACTTTAGAATTACGCATTGTAAACTGAATGAATTCATACTTGAAAATGTTACAAACTGAACTTTTCATACTCGAAAAATGTTCAAATGGTACTCATTAAGAATTGCAGAATGAATATAAATAATACAAGGAGCACCAAAAAGTGCTAAAAATGCGGCAAGCACACTTTTCCTGCAAATAATTCTGAGATAACTGTGATCCACAAAGCTAGAACAAATAATATGTATGAGATTCCCACTTGATGTGAATTTGGCAACTGATATGGTTGACCACCAATTTGGTCTATGTGGAAGCCCATAGGGAATATTACAGCAGCTAAGCAGAATAAAACCACTGAAATGAAAAAATATGATTTATGTCAATTTTACAGTTGAAGCATATTCCTGCAAATTGGTGAATACCTAAGTAGTAAATAATTAATATGTCTTACTTGCAGTAAATCCAACCCAACGAGCGTAGGGAATGACATTTCTATCCCAATGTGAACTTGCTAGGAGTATGACTGTTGTAGTTATCAAAATACAGCCCACGAATATACACACCAAAGCCAATAACCATTCTGGTTGCAAATCAGGTGTATAACATACTTGTGATCTATTGTAGAGTGTCATGCATGACCACATTAAACCTAATCTTGTGTCTCCTGAAAAAGAACAAAAATATTATTAATAATTTATCATCAAGCATTTTCTTAGAGTATTAATCAGCACCATGCCATCAATAAATTATTTTTTTAAATCTGCATGCTGCGCGGGTACATTCTCATCTTGCACGTTTGAGCGCGCCTGGGGTGCGTGTCTGTTGATCGGCTCTTGCAATCGATATTATATTAAACACATGCTATGCGCTCGGTTTTTGTACCCCACCCCTTCCCCACATTTGTGCATAGGCCTTTTAAAATTAAATGTTAAACCGTTGAAAACTGATTAAAGTATGTCCAGAACGCGAAATTTTCTATATTATATTAAATGTATATTACATTAACTTCTTCACCTTGTCCCGGGACTTCTGTTTTAGATGAAAAATTTGGCCGTTAAACATAAGTCACTGAAGTTCGCAAAGTTCATAAACTCAAATCAGGGTGTCTACCCAAATCCCGGAAAAAAATTCCCTGACAATTCCAGGTTTTTTCCAGGTACAATTTTTCATAGCATTTCATTTAATTTAAATTCAAATATTCCGCATATTTTAAACGCACTGTCTATGGTTATGGAATTTTCCGTAACTCCAACCCCCTTTCTAGCTCGTTCAGAGCTGACATAGACAGTGCCTAATTTTAAAAATTCGACTCGGAATATGTATAAATTTTAGCGAGTTTATTATAAATAATGTTTTTTTTTCAGTTTCTAGGAATTTAATTAATATTACAAGACATTCTTAAATATTTTAGCACGATCGATTAATTAAATAATTAAATGATACTAAAAATATAATAATTTCTTGAATTTGTCTCTAAAGTCCATGAATTTTTTTCCAAAAAATACAGTAATTCTCAATCAAACAGTTGGGTTTTTTAACTCAAAAAGATCAATTTTTAAACAATTAGCTGAATTTTAAACTAAGAATGAGCAGTTTCCAACCAAAAATGGAATAATTAAATTTTCAGTTAAAAAATTAATATTCCACCCAGAAAAAAAACAGATTTATTTTTAAAACAAATTCAATTTAACTTTCAACCAAGTAGTTTTATTTTGAACCAAAAAGATGAATTTTCAACTAAAATGATGAATATTTAACTGAAATACTTCAATTTTCAACCAAAAAGATAAATTTTCTACCACAAAAAAGATTTTTCAACAAAATACATCATATTTCAAAGAAATATTTGAATTATCAACTACAAAAAGACACATTTTCAAACAAATAAATGAATTTTGAAATAAAAAAGATCAAGTTTCAACCAAAAATTTAATAGTTGAATTAAAAAAAAAAGAATAATTCTAATCTGAAATGATCAATCTCTAACTGGAATAGTTCATTTTTCAAAAAAAAAATGAATTCTCAACCAATTGCATTTTCCAACGAAAAAAAAATTATTTGCAACAAAAACAAAACTAATGTTCAAAAAATAGTTAGATTTTCAAACAAAGTAATGAATTTTCAATAAGGATGATGAGTCTCTAACTAGAATCATCAAATTTCCAACAAAAAGATTAATTTTCAACCCAGAAGATTAATTTCTACCAAAAAAGTCAGAATTTTCAACTAAAAAAGATGAATTTTCTACCAAAAAGACGATTTTTCCAAAAAATACATTAATTATCAATCAAACAGTTGATTTTTTTAACACAAAAAGATCAATTTTCAAACAATTAGCTGAATTTTAAACTAAAAATGATCTGTTTTCAACCAAAAATGGAATAATTAAATTTTCAGTTGAAAAATTAATATTCCACAACAAAAAAAAAACAGATTTATTTTAAAAACAAATTTGATTCAACTTTCAACCAAGTAGTCTTATTTTGAACCAAACAGATGAATTTTCAACTTGAATGATGAATATTTAACTGGAACACTTGAATTTTCAACCAAAAAGATAAATTTTCTACCACAAAGACGATTTTTCAACAAAATACATCAATTTTCAAAGAAATATTTGAATTATGAACTTCAAAAGGACACATTCTCAAACAAATAAATGAATTTTGAACTAAAAAAGATCAAATTTCAACCAAAAATGTAATAGTTGAATTGAAAAAAAAAGATGAATTTTCAACTGAAATGATCAATCTCTAACTGGGATATTTGATTTTTTAACAAAAAATATGAATTCTCAACCAATTGCATTTACCAGCGAAAAAAAATGATTTGCAACAAAAACTAAACTAATTTTTAAAAAATAGTTAAATTTTCAAAGAAAGTAATGAATTTGCAACTAAAATGATGAATCTTTAACTGGAATAGTTGAATTTGAAACCAAAAACATGAATCATCAAATGTCCAACAAAAAGATTAATTTTCAACCCAGAAGATTAATTTCTACCAAAAAAGTCAAAATTTTCAACTGAAAAAGATCATTTTCCAACAAAATATTGAATACTTGCAATTCAAATAAAAAAAATTTCCAACAAACAAATTTTCAACAAAATGGTTGAAGTTGCCACTGGAATAGATCAATTTTCAGTAAAAAAAATAATTTTCAGCCAAAGAAAAAACGAATTTTCAACAAAATTGCTCATTTTTCAACCGAGGAGATGAATTTTCTATTAAAATGATGAATCTTTAACAACAACAAAAAATTACTTTTTAACTAAAGATAAACTCTCAACCAAGTAATTAAATCTTCATTCAAAAAGATGAGTTCGGAACGAAAAATGTAATAGTTGATATTTCAATCAAAAAAGATTGAAATTTTTAAACAAAAACAATGGAATTCAACCAAAAAGAACGATTTTTCAACAAAATACATGAATTTTCAACGAGATACTTGAATTTTCAACTAAAACCGATCAATTTTCAACCAAAAACAGAATACTTGAAATTTCACATAAAAAATTGATTTTGAACAAAACAAAAAAAACGAATTTTCAACAAAACTAGAGCCTCATACGCGCGCTGGAGCGGACCTATTTATTTACATGTATTTATTTTATTTGGAAATGAATTTCAATAAAATACCATGAAATTAACTTTTACTTCAATAATTTTGATTTGTACAAGGCTTCGCATGGATACCATCTCACGATGCAGAATAAATAATTCTGTAAAAAATTGAGCCTATTCGTTGAAAAATAGCCAGACTCTAAATTTTGTAATCAAAATTGTTTAAATAATTAATAATTCTTGTAAATTTACAAAATATAGTAAATAGTCAACGGAAAGATAATCTTAGTTGACTACGGAAACAAATTGTTCTGAATGTGTTCATGAAAATTGTTTAAATAATTATTCATTATTGTAAATTTTCAAAGTATCATAGGAAAGAGGTATTTGAAAAACATTCTTTATTGAGTTCGTAAACAAATTGAGCCTATTCTTTAAAAAATAGCCAAACACTTGATTTGTTTATCAAAATTGTTTAAATAATTATTCATTCTTTGAAATTTGCAGAGCATTATAGCAAAAAGTCACTGCAAAGATATTCTTACTTAATTCTATAAAAAATGGAGCCTATTCGTTAAAAAATAGCAAAACTCTCAGTTTTTAAATTAAAATTGTTTAAATAATTGAAAATTATTGTAAATTTAGAAAGCAACATAGATAACAGTCATCGAAAAGATATTCTTAGTTGAATTCGTAAACAAAGTGAGCCTATTTGTTGAAAAACAGCCAAACTCTGAATATGTGTATGAAAATTGTTAAAATAATTAACTATTATTGTAAATATGCAAAGTAACATAGGAAAGACTTATTTTTAATACATTATTTTTGGTTCTGTAAACCAATTGAGCCAATTCGTTAAAAATAATGATATTACAAATAATCATTCTTATTGCGGATGAAAGACTAAGAGAACTAGTCAAAGATACAAGAGTTATGAGGGGTTCCGAATGCAATACTGATCATTACCTTTTAATCTCTAAAATAAACTTAGGCCGGGGATGGAAAAGAAAGAGAACAGAAAAAACGAAACAAACTCGAATAAAAATTGAAAATTTACAGAAACCGGAAGTGCGAATAGAGTTTCAAAATAAGTTAAGCGAACGCATAGATAGGGCAACTTGGGAAGCGCTTACGAGCAATAAAGATATAGAGGGCGCGTGGGCTTTATTAAAGGATATCATTGTTAAAACTGCAATTGAAGTGTGTGGTACGGCAGTGGTAGGAAGAAAGTTTGGTGATGCGTGGTGGAATGATGAAATTTAAGCAGCACAGCAAGAAAAGAAAAAAGCGCACAAGAGAACATTAAACATGACAGGTCTTAGCGCTGAGGAGAGAAATAGACTCAAAAATGATTACAAAGACAAAAAGAGGAAAATGAAACGACTAGTCAAGGAGAGTAAAGAAAAAATCAGAACAGAAGAAGAGAACAAATTACAAAACTACTTTAAAGGAATTATGAAACTATTATATAAACAGTTAAAGGAAAGTAAGAGTACAGAGTTTGCCAGCATGAGAAACAGCAAAGGTGAAATGCTATATGATATAGACGAGATAGTAGACGCTTTAAAAGACTCTTTTAAAGAACTATTAGGAGGTGAAGATATAGGACAACAAAACTGCGACATAGAACATAATGCATTAGAAAACCCAATTGAAAAAGTCTGTGTCACTGAGGTCCGAGACATAATTAAGAACTTGAAAAACGGTAAGGCTGCTGGCATAGACAGTATGCTGAAATGCTTAAATACGGTGGCGAGTACATACCTCACAGGTTGTGCGAATTAATAAATTTATGTATCGAGACGGGGAAAGTCCCAGACGATTGGAGAAAAGCGATTATCGTACCAATATACAAAAGAAAGGGAGATAAAAGCAACTGCAGTAATTACAGAGGTATCAGCCTACTAAGTACCGTAAGTAAAATATACTCAAAAATACTTATTCGTAGGGTAATGGAAATCACAGAAGAAAAGATATGGGAAGTCCAAAGTGGTTTTATGCCAGGGAGATCATGTACAGATCAGATATTTAGCCTAAGACAGATCACAGAAAAAAGCTTGAGAGTAGGAAAGAAAGTTTTCTGTGCATTTATTGACCTAGAAAAAGCATTTGACACGGTAAATAGAAGTAAACTTTGGGAAGTTCTTAAAGAGTACGGAGTAAATGGAGGGCTCCTGCAAGCAATAAAAACAATATATACAGGTAGTAAAGCGAGCGTAAGGGTAAACGGGAAACTGAGTGACTGGTTCGATATTACGCAAGGCGTGAAACAAGGATGCGTTATGTCCTCGTGGCTATTTATCATATTCATGGATAAGTGTCTAAGAACTGCACTCTTCGACGAAGAAGGTGTAAATCTCCAAACAGTCAAGGTACGTGGATTAGCTTTCGCAGATGACAAGATTGTTATGGCAGAATCAATCGAGGACTTGCAAAGAATGTTGAATAAACTTAATACAAGCCTGAAAAACATGGACCTCAAAATTAACGTAAATAAAACAAAAATCATGGTGTTTGAAGGAAAAAGTGAGAAAACAATATGCAACATTGTCCTAAATGATGAGAGATTAGAACAAGTTGACAAGTACGTATATCTAGGTAGTCTATTCACTAGCGACGGAAAAATAGATGGGGAGTTAGATAGGCGCATAAATAAGGGTAAGCAGGTTATCGGTAGAGCATGGTCCATCCTAACAAATAAAAACATATCAAAAAAAGCTAAAATGGCCATACATAATTCTATATTCGTACCGACTGTACTATACGGTAGCGAGACATGGACCTGTCAAGAAAAGGACAGGAGTAAAATTAACGCGATCGGCATGAAACCTCTGCGCATAATATGCGGGAAAACACTGATGGACAAAGTCCGAAACGAGACCATCCTCAAAGAATGTGGTGCAAAAGAGACAATAGTTGACACATGGGAAAGAAATCAGTTAAGATGGTTCAGACATCTTGAAAGAATGAAAGATGAACGACTGACCAAACAAGTGTACAAAGGTAAAGTAAATGGCAGAATGCCCAGAGGTAGACCGCCGAAAGAATGGTTAGAATCTGTAAATGAGACATTAATCCGTAGAGACATAAGAAGCCATAGAAACACAAGAGCTTGCATGAAAAAATGCATGGACGTGAAGGAAGCTAGAGTAGTATGCCAGGACAGAAAAGTGTGGCGACAAATAGTTTGTAAACAGAGTGGCAGTAGAATGAATGACGCCTGAAACAAAGACCTTGGATACTAATGGGCCCAAGTGAAGAACCATACATAACAATTTTGTGAGGCTCTTCACTTGGGGTGATCGCTAGAGAGATTGATCAGCAACCTGGGTCGGAGCAGTGTTGCGGAATGAACGTATCATTTAAATAAATAACACGAGAATTCCAGATCAATCTAAAATATCTATACCTAACACTTATATACCTATCTACCTCATACCTATATACCTACCTACCTTATACCTATATACCCATATACACACTACTATTTTCCAACCGAGCAAGTCACGCCTACCCCGAAAGGGAAATGGCTTAATGGTATAATAATAATAATAATAATAATTCTTGTAAATTTACAAAGCAGCATATAAAATAGTCAGCGAAAAGACATTCCTAGTTGACTCCGTAAACAAATTCTGCCTATTCCTTGAAAAATAGACCAACTCTGAATATTTTTAGAAAAATTGTTAAAATAATTAATAATTATTGTATACTTGCAAAGTATCGTAGAAAAGATTTATTGGGAATACATTCTTTCTTGATTCCCCAAACTAATTGTTCCTATTCGTTGAAAAATGACCGGGCGCTTAATTTGTTCATGAAAATTCTTTAAATAATTAATAATTCTTGAAAATTTGCAAATCATTATAGAAAAAAGTAATCTGAAAGATATTCTTACTTAATTCTGTAAAAAAATTGAGCCTATTCGTTGAGAAATAGCCAAACTCTTAATTTTTTAATCAAAATTGTTTAAATAATTAATAATTCTTGTAAATTTATAAAGCAACATAGAAAAGAGTAATCGGAAAGATATTCTTAGTTGACTCCGTAAACAAATTGTGCCTATTCCTTGAAAAATACCCAAACTCTGAATATGTTTATGAAGACTGTTTAAATAATTAGTAATTATTGTAACTGTGCAAAGTATCGTAGAAAAGAGTTATTGGCAATACATTATTGGTGACTCCGTAAACAAATTGGGCTTATTCGATGGAAAGTGGCCAAACTCTTAATTTGTTGAAATAATTGATAATTCTTGTAAGTTTGCAAAGCTTCATGGAAAAGAGTCATCGGAAGGATATTCTTAGTGAATTCTGTAAAAGAAATTTACCGTATTCGTTGAAAAATAGCCAAACTCTTTGTTTATGCAAATTGTTTCAATTATTAATAATTATTGTAAATTTACGAAGCAACATAGAAAAGTTTCATCAGAAAGACATTCGTAGTTGACTTTGTAAACAAACTGTACCTATTCCTTGAAAAATAGCCAAACTCTAAATATTTTTATGAAAATTGTTAAAATAATTAATAATTATTATATATTTGCAAGCTATCGTAGAAACGAATTATTGGAAATACATTCTTTCTTGATACCCTAAACTAATTTATCCTATTCATTGAAAAAAGGCCAAAGTCCTTCTGAAAAGTTAACAAAAATGTAAAATTGGTTTTTAAATTAAAAAATTAACCAAATTTATTATAAAAAATCCAAACACAATGAAAAAATAAATGGTACTCAAAATTTCGAAAGTTTCAAACATTTTGAAATATAAATGAACTATGACTAAAACGTTAAATCGAAAATGAATCTTTCAAAATACGAATAAAATATTTAAAATGTTAATTAAAAGCCTTATTTTTAAAAAATGCGTGAAAGGAATCTTATATATACCGAAGTATAAATGCATATACTTCCACTAAGCTTCTTATGAAAACAAACATCTCGAGTTCAAATAAACACAGATCGCCCATCGTCGATGAGATCGCCTTATGGTTAACTAAGTAACGGTAACGGTAACTAAACGACGAATACCAACTTTCAAAGATAGGATAGTTCAATACCCGTAGTATAAGGCTACTTTTACAAATGAAGAATCATTGTTATTCGATTTAATATTGCAATTTACAAAAATTAAGCACGTTCTCGAAAAAATTCCCTGACTTTAAAAGAAATTCCCTGACATTTCCAGGTTTTTCCAGGTATATCAAAATTCCCTGACAATTCTAGGTTTTCCAGGTTTTCCAGGTAGGGTAGACACCCTGTCAAATATAAAATTTGTAAAATTACTCAAATCAATTTTTTGGTGTTTAATTATTGTTCACTGCTGATAAAAACTGTAGGTACATTTCCTTTGCCCGTTTGAAAATTCATACTTCAAAGTCGAATATCTGTGCAGAAACGGAATCTACGACTTTGTAAATTGAATCGTTTAAAAGATTGGCAAATTACGCGCCAAATTCCGCCTACGTTAAAATTATTTTAATGAAAAAGTTGCTTCAAAGTACACGGCTACACATACTTACTTCCTATGCACCGGGATTCATGCACGATAGCGGGCTAGCGCCGTCGACTAGCGTTTTGTAACCTCAAACTGTCAAGTGTTGACGTGAGAATTGTGTAAACTGTGTTTTTCGTGGACAATTAATCAAATATTTATAAAAGTAAGTGATTTTATGTTAAATGACTTCTTTGTCTTTATAGGGTCGATAACCTTATGTGTCTTGCATTATGCGCTATGCAAAAGTGTGTGCTTCCCACTTATGGTGTCAACGTAGATCAGCCTCGTGCCACTCAAAGCTAAAATATGGTGTACTCAATATGGCGAAAATGTGAAAAGTGATAGTTTTTAACAGTTCTACTGTGCTTTTCTTCGTTCTTGCCGGAAGAATAAAGTTCAATAGTTTTAGCACCTAATAAAGAAAAATAAATGATAAAATAGTGTGAAGATTTGATAATAAATGCGATTGAAGAAATTGAAAAGGGCGGGAAATTAAAAAAAATTATCAAAACAATTTGTAAAAATGTAAATATTGTTAATGCTATTCGTTTCGCTATACAATTTAAACGTTATTGTTTGTTTTTAACCAAAAAAGTACTTTATATACATACTAATGTGGAATTAATTACTTATTTTCTATACAAAGCCCTCAAAAGATAATTTTATTTCTATTTACTTGCATTACTGACTTGCAAACCTTACAGAATTTGTTGAAAATAATTAATGTTTATTTTACTAGCACTGTAAATAATACTAAAAATATTTAAATTTTTACAACTTATTTTATTCATTTTTTTTAATTTCCCTCCATTTTAAATTTCTTTAATATCATTTATTTTAAAATCTGTACACTATTTTGTCATTGATTTTTCCTCATTCGATGCTAAAACTATTTAACTTTATTCTTCCGGGAAAAAACGAAGAAAAACACAGTAGTACTACTGGAAAATATCACTTTTCTTATTTTCACTATGTATTTCGTAGAAAGTCGGTCCTATATGTAAACATCGCCGTCACTTCGCCTGGTGGCCACAGTCAACTCTTATCCTACTTTTTCTCTACGTGCCTCCCATTAAGTGACACCGGGCTGACGTAGATCAACCATTGGCTGATGTTATAGAAGAAGAAGGCGTTTACCAGTCTAGGCATGTTCGATTCTCTTAGAAGAATCGA
This sequence comes from Andricus curvator, assembly GCA_932195095.1. Lineage (NCBI taxonomy): Eukaryota > Metazoa > Arthropoda > Insecta > Hymenoptera > Cynipidae > Andricus > Andricus curvator. The sequence goes on from CAKNYM010047870.1 coordinate 41,530, forward strand.
TTTTTTAATCGGTTCTGAATCGAAACATGAACATCGATTCACTAAAAATTGGTAACACAAGAATCCACTGAAAAATCGTCAAAAATGATTAAATTCGTTATATATAGGCAATTAAAACTATATTCAGTATTCCAAGAGGGCTAAAAAACTAATACGCAGTCGTAGGTTTTAATGAAGTTAAATAAATCTTCCAAACTGTCCTGAACCTTTCAATGCAATATTCCGAACCTTGCATAGCCAGTTTCAGGATATCTTCACCGAATTTTTTGTGCTATCTGGGCGGTCAGTGTGGCGGCACTAATAGTATGTCAGCAGCTGACACTGTTCGGCAAAGGGCTATCTAACGCTCACTTTTCAGGGGTTATTATAGGCCCAAAACATGGTGGTTTCGAATAAAAGAAATGTTTAAAGTAAGAAATCCATCCTTCGATTAATAGGTTAAAGAATCGATTCACAAACAAATCGAATAGTGAAGAATCGATTTTTTCAATAATCGAATAGGCATCGAACACCCCTACTTACCATTTTTAAAGCAGGTATAGTGCCAACGTAGAAGAAGAATGCGCTTACCGAATTTGGAGCTAGTGAGTGGAAAGGGGAGGCACTTAGCGACAAAGTTTCCATTTTTGAAGAGGAGTAGTTTAATTTTTGCAAAAAGGTCGATTTTCCATTTACATGTGTAATTCCTCTTATATTTTTAGGTGATATGTGGGCGTCCGCATGAAAACAGCCTTTATGGCCGGTTCTAGTTTAGGAGATATACGCGTTTTTCTAAGCCAGTGGTCGGCAAACTACTGCCGCACGGCAGCCTTAGCTGCCGTGGCGGGTCGAGTCAAAATCTCGTGGCAGTACCTGCTGCCGCCATGAAGGTCCAACCCGCCATGGATGCTTCTTTTGTTAAGCGTTTCGAGTAACGTGGATTAAAATTCAAAACTAAAAATTCTTAAATTTCAAAATTAGCAATTTGAAAATTTGAAATCTGTGGATTTTTGCGATCAAAAAGAATCTAAGAAACGTCTCAAAACCCAAAAATTCAATGAACAATAACACTTTTAGTTTACATTCAATTTTCATTATTAGAAACGTTTTAATTTCCAAAATTAGCGTAGAATGGCACTGTATAAGCTTATAAAATTGTTTTAATATTCGCTCTTCTTATAAAGAAAATATAAAATTACTTTTCATACAGGAATACGAAAAAAACATTTTTAGTTAAAAAATGAGGAATTTGAAACAACAAAATTTAAATTTTGTTATTTTTACGACTACATGATAATCTACAATCTTTTCTTAAGAGAACAAAATCAATTAACGATAAATACCTAATTTTGGAATTTAATTTTCATTGTAAGAACATTTTTAATTTACAAACTGAGTGTCCAATGGCAGTTTATTGAGTAATTTTAATATTCGATACTTTTGTATGGAAGATATAAAATATTTCTCATACTTTTCGCATGAGAATGTGAAGACAAGATTTTCAGTTTTAAAATTGGCAATTTGAAACTTTGAAATTCAAACTCTGTGCTTTTTATGATTGCAAGTACCTGTAATTAATAATATGATTGATTCGATAGGGCGAAAATGGAAAAAAGGAGAGGATAAGGCAAGAAAGAAAGAAGGGGGTGCAAAGTATTAGAAAAGTGCATGCAATATTCAAACATTGTACTCTAAATATGAATTATTTTACAATGACCCAATGAGAAACGAAGTCAGTCACTGATTCACTCACCTAGTTCTTAATTAATTGCAATATTTGAACTTATACTTTAAATCTGAATTAGTTAAAAATTGCTAAATAAAAAGGTATGTTAAGCTGACGTAACCACATGTTCCAATCGAGTTAAAACCTAATTCATAATTAAGAGCTCATTTAATGCTAATTTAATGCCCTATTGCCAAATTTAATGCTCCACTATTTTTAAAAAAAAACCGTGGGTTACGCTAGCTTAACGTTAAGCTGACGTAACCACATG
>CAKNYM010047870.1:47482-75172 GCA_932195095.1 Andricus curvator
ATTAAATTAGCATTAAATGAGCTCTTAATTATGAAATAGGTTTTAGCCCAATTGGAGCATGTGGCTACGTCAGCTTAACGTTAAGCTAGCGTAACCCACGGTATTTTTAAAAAATATTGGGGCATCGAATTTGGCAATACGGCATTAAATTAGCATTAAATGAGCTCTTAATTATGAAATAGGTTTTAGCTCGATTGGAGCATGTGGTTACGTCAGCTTAACTTTAAGCTAGCGTAACCCACGGTTTTTTAAAAAAATATTGGGGCATCGAATTTGGCAATACGGCATTAAATTAGCATTAAATGAGCTCTTAATTATGAAATAGGTTTTAGCTCGATTGGAGCATGTGGTTACGTCAGCTTAACGTTAAGCTAGCGTAACCCACGGTTTTTTAAAAAAATATTGGGGCATCGAATTTGGCAATACAGCATTAAATTAGCATTAAATGAGCTCTTAATTATGAAATAGGTTTTAGCTCGATTGGAACATGTGGTTACGTCAGCTTAACGTTAAGCTAGCGTAACCCCCGGTTTTTTTTTAAAATAGTGGAGCATTAAATTTGGCAATAGGGCATTAAATTAGCATTAAATGAGCTCTTAATTATGAAATAGGTTTTAACTCGATTGGATCATGTGGTTACGTCAGCTTAACATACCTTAAATAAAATATAAAATGAGTCAGTGATTCAGTCACCTAGTATTTAATTAATTATTAGTTAAACTGCCATTTGTTATATATTCTTAAAAATTTAATATTTAGAGAGTATGACTGGTCCGAAAGGGTCAAATTAGGAAAAGGCGGGAGATGGGTAATGTAACAGCAACGTAAGCGAAATGTTGCGACTCATGATTGGTTCAAAATTGTCAAATTGGGGAAAAGGTGGGAAAGGAGGAAATACATTTGATTTTATTATATATGAAACTTACCAGCATGGTTGTGTCTCACGAGAGAGAGCAAAGGAAGGGGCTCTCTCACATTAAAATCTTGAGGGGATTTATTATATAAATTTGTAATAAAAAAAAAAAAATAATAATTCAAACGAAACAACTCATTTGCAGTTGCTTCACTTGTAATTTTTCAAAAAATTATGTTTTATCTTTCTAAAAAAAAGTTTAATCTTTTCCTCTATTTATTTTCGGGTTTTATTTCATTTTTAAATTCAATTTGTAATAACGGAAAGACAGTAGAGCTGCAGGTGAATATTATATATAATAATTTGATTTTATTATGTATGAAATTTACCAGCATGGTTGTGTCTCACGAGAGAGAGCGAAGGTTGGGGCTCTCTTACTTTCAAATATTGGTCTGAAAAAATGAACAGAAGAATAGCGCACTTCAATAAATTGGATTTATTTATAATATTAGTCAATTTTTTAAGTTAGTTTAAAAGTAACCGTTAATAACATTTTTAATATTTCAAAACATTGACTTTTAACTTCCCAAGAACAACTTTAGATGTGTGTAATCGCAAAAAAGTGACAGGTTCCAAATTTAAAACTTTTAAATCGCTAATATAAGAATTAAAAAAAAATGGATTGCTAACTTTTTATTCCCTTTGAGTACTCCGTCTCACAATGAACCCCGGCCGAGAAAAGCTAATACAACCGAACCCTACGCAGGAGAACCATAGCGTTGACGAACAAAGCCCGGCAGGCGAAAACAATTTCTTGGGCCAACCCTGCCCTGACCTGAAAAGCGAGCAACAAGTTTGCCGACCACTGTTCTAAGCTGAGGTCAAAATTATAATTTTTGGGTTTGAGTGGGGGATAATACTGGGGCCTATCCTATAGTGAACTAATTGGGACTATACTCACATCCAGACCGTAACCGGAAGTAGGCATATTTCATATTCGAAGAAAAAATATCAGATGTGTACTTATGGCACTCGCCAAGTTTAGATGCGTTTTTTTTCGAAAAATTATGTTTTGAATAATATGAATACTCAAAATGTAAAACGCACATTGAATAACACTTGAATAATAAAATGCATTTAAATGTGTATTATTCGTATATTATTGTGGCTGAAACAGATAAAAGCAAACCAATATTTTTGAAGTGTTTCAAGTACGTAGTACTGGTTCGTGGTTTCAAGATGTAATTGACATTTAGTTCGTGATTGTTTTTCAATTACTAAAAATTGAAATAGTTATTTAAATTATCCATACAAAGAAAATAGACGATGAAAGTGAGTTTGGCAAAGTGCTTACCTCCAACATCAGTGATAATCCAATCAGGCATGGCAAGACTCACAATCGCGAACATATCAGCTGCTAGAAATAACGTACCCGAAATTAATGTTAATTTATCCATTTCTTAGACTTCACTAGGATGGATTCACCCTTAAATCAACTAATATTCGTAGTTTTTCGACTATTTTGATGTTGATGTTGACAGTTCTCTTTAACCATGGATCATGACCATGGAGTATGGGAGAGAACTAGAAGCATAGTGATCACATACTCTCTATGCCCAAGGATGATAAAAAACGAAAGGTGGTAGCGGTCAGCAAAGATATTATAAACGTAGATGCGGTACGGGGTGTCAGAGTGGGGGAACGATATATATAGGACATCACATTTTCTGCCATATTGAGGTGCTGCCCTCACCGTACTACGAAGTCGAGAGCTGGTTTTCTCATTCTTCGTAAAATATGACGGTAAAGCAGTTGAAAGATTTTTTAAGGTTAGAAAAGTTCGACATGTATCGCATGTATCGCTTCATAAACAGAACACCGCACTTCCGAATATAATAATAAATGGCACAATGTCTAGGCACACCCAAAATACGTTTCTGAAAAAATTAATAAAAAATTAATAATGATAGAAGCACTGATATGATGGTGATAAATAAACTGAATTGTGAGAGTAATACAATAATATAGTAAAATATATAATAGAGATAATAAGAGATAATTATGTTTATATTTGATTGTTGAATATTATTATAATTTCTGATACGTACGTTCATGCTTCTTCTATGAATGATAGATATGATATTTTAAATTATAATTTTTTGTACTTTGGAGTTTAATTTTTATTACTAGACTGAACCGAAAATTGATTGCATTTAATATATAGAATTTTTGACGGTCTGAAGCTTGAGATAGGTTTTTTGTACATAGTCTTTCTAAAAAATTATAAATAAACTTTTCTCGAAACCCGAATTTTTTATTTAAAAAAAAACTGAAAAGAAATTTCGAGATAAATCATGAACCAGTGCTGAAAAAAAATGTCTTTGATAAATGATTCTTTTAATTAAAATAATCAAATATCTATATACCAAAGAAAAATCTTTTTTAATGTTTAAAGTTTAAACAAAATATTGTTTGACTTTAAAATAACAATAATTGAAAAAAATATATTTCTGGAAGAAAAAAAATGTTGGTTGAAAATGTACATAGTATATTTTAAATTACAAAAAATGTTCTCAAAAATCGAATTATTGATTTAAAAAAAATTAAAAACAAACTTCGAAATAAATTAGTGCTGATTTGAATCCTGCAAAGTTGGTCTGGATCATGTTTGGTTCGAAGAAAATTTAGGGAGAAATTTTTTTTCCGTTTGAAGCACACGCGTGTTTTTACATTAATTTTTTTATACAATTTTTGTAGGGTTATTTTTATTTTAAATTCAAACAATTTTTTAAAACTTTAAATATTAAACAAAAATTTATTTTATAAAAATATTTTATTATTGCCTTTTTAATAAATAATATTTATTAAGAAACAATTGTTTAATTATGAAGATTCATATATATATATATATATACCATTAAGCTATTTCCCTTTCGGCGAGCCTCTAGGGGTAAGCGTGACACTACCCGATTCGGGTAGTGTTTCTAGGTTGATAACTTGTAGTAAATAACTACAAGTGTGGGCTCACCACACCCACGGCCGCCAACAGCAACGCAGTAGTATCAGACGGTCACCCATCCAAGTACTAACCGCGCCCAACACTGCTTAACTTCAGTGATCTAACGGGAACTGGTGTTTCCAGCGTTTTATATTTTATAATTATGGAAATTCTAGTTCGGATATTTTAGAATTCGGCAATTGTATGTAGGGAATTTAAAAATTCGGTATTATTATAAACTGTTCGGGAATTTTATTATTCGGGAGTTTTACAGAGTCGGGAATTTTATTTGCGGGATATTTCAGTCGTCCCTAGAAGTACACAAAATTTGCTGTAATTATAATTTTGAGACCTGGATCTTTTCAATTTTTTCCTACAGTATTTATTTAAAAAAAATGATTATGTGCAAATTTTTGAAATCACAAGTTACAAAGATAATCCCATTTAATATAAAAGTTTAAAAAATTTTAATTCGCTGTATATCTGATTTGTATTCCTGGGTCTTGGCGATTTTTCCCTAGTGCATTTCGATGACTTGTAAGCGGGGGTGAATTTAATAGGAATTATCTCTCAGAAAATAAGTTATTAAAATGAGAAAAAATTGGGTATCTTTTTTTATCTCTATAGAGGTCATACCTATAGGTATGTAAAAAAATGTAAACTTCCGAAAATCTATAAACTCTGCAAACAAGAAATTGTTGAAACATTTCTTTTTGCGCGGATAACTGAGCTGTATGCAAATATATTATATATATCTTTGCTGTATGTCTTTCGATTCCGAACTAATTATACTCTTTTACGATTCCAATACAATTTACAAAATAATCATTGAAAATTTGTTAATTTTTAAGGCTTCAATTTGATAATTTAAATTTTAACATTAAAATTTCCTCATTTTCAGAATGCAGGCTTATTGTTTCAATTTTCATAATTGTCGTTATAAGTTAGGTTAACAATAACAAATCCTGAGATTCGAAATTGCTACAACGCGAAAAATTCCAAAGTTTAAATTTAAAGGTTAAATATGTGAAAATACTTTCTTACTTTAGTCGCTTCTTTTGAGAGTCGATCCTCTGCTTTCAGTTTTCTTTTCGAAATATATCTTGAATTCAACGCATTTTAAATTCAATGTTTTCAGCTGCATTTAGATTGAAGTATACAAATGTTTTTGGTTCAAACTATAAATTAATTAAAATATTTTACTTATTTTTCACAATTGTAATTTATAACCTTTAAAACTGAATACTTGTAGGTCAAACATGAAAAAGTACACTATATTGAATAATTTGGCATTTAAAGCTATTTAAATATGCAAGAATTTTTGAATTGAAAGTTTTCGATAATTTTAGATTGAAACATTTCAAATTATTTAGTTACAAATTAAAATCGTGTAAAGTTGCAGAATTAGAAATGAACGTCTTTTAATACTTGAATGATTATTTTAGAACGACTTAAACCGTATATCTTCAGATAAATTTGAAAGTAGGACTATTGAAAATTAGGAGTGCTTGAATAACCTGAACAAATGTTTAGTTTGAAAAGCTCTTTAAAAGGGTGCTTTTTCAAGTTTTATCTATTGATGAAATTTGGAGGGCTTATTTTCCTCACTAATATCTTGAAACTGACCAAGGGATTTCTAAAAATATTCATTGCTTTTTTTTTAGCACTCAATAATATTTTTAAATTCGGTTTTTTATAGTAAAACGAACATTGGTTCGAGACGAATCGATTGACCTATAATATTAATACATTTTATTAAAGCGTAGGGAAGTTACGGTAATTTATATATTTTGAAAATCGGTTTTTTATAGTAAAACTTTTTTCATTAACATAATTCAGAGTTGATGCAAGAACAGAAAATAGGTGTTGATTCGAGTCGAATCGATTGACCTATAATATTGATAAATTTTGTTGAAGAGTAAGGAAGCTATGGTAATGCATAATGTTTAAAAATACGGTTTTTTATAGTAAAACTTTTTTCTTCAACATAATTTAAATTTGGTGCAAGAATATAAAAGATTCCTTGGTTCGAGACGAATCGATTGACTTACAATATTAATACATTTTATTAAAGAGTAGGGAAGTTATGCTCATTTATAATATTTGAATCATCTGTTTCAAACAGAAAAACTTTTTTCATAGACATAATTCAAAGTTGACGCATGAATAGAAAAGACTTTTTGATTATAAATTTTTAAATAGAGTAATTCTGACAATTTTTGTAAAGAAATCACAAAGCTGGAAAAGGGATATGGCGCGACAGAACTTTTTCCTTCCCTTTTCCAGCTCGAAAAATTATCATTTCGAATACAAAATTTGATTTGTCTTTAAATTTAAAAATTTTTTGTATTATTTTGTATTTTTTGTAAATTTCTATTTTTAAAATGAGCAAAATGAAGACTTTGGTTTGTCTATTATTAAAAAAAAATAACTAATGCTTCCTCTATGAGGAAGTAAATACATTTGTTAACGGGAAGCAAAGTGCTCGTGAAATGAGCACTACACTCAAAAAAATGTCTGGTTAAATCAACCACAGTTCTGGTTAAATATGCCCTTACTATTTTTTCTGGTTAAACTAACCAGAATTATGGTTGAATTAACTAGAATTTCTGGTTAATTTAACCGGAATTCTGGTTAATTCAACCATAATTCTGGTTAGTCTAACCAAAAAAAAAATAGGAAGGGCATATTTAACCAGAATTGTGGTTTATTTAACCAGACATTTTTTTCAGTGCATATAATTATAAATACATTTGTCAAACTATACAACGGATTTCTTCGCCCAAATATATGTACAAACCTAAATTGTACTATAGTAAAAACAACGGGAAAAAATGAGATTGAAGGAAAATTTTGTAACGAAAATTAACCTTGGTCGACCTATAAATATTTATTTTATTTCTCGAAAGATTAAAAAAAACTCTTTGAAACGCTTTTACTACAACAATTTTATTGAAGAAAAATATTGTTTGTAGAAATAAAAATAGTATAATTTTTACATACTTTTCTTAAAATAAAAAATTAACCACGAGAATTTTAGAAAATCTTTCAAGGAATAAAATGATTGTCCCGGAAGTTAGAACCGAAAAATTAATTTTTCAAATACATGAAAGTTGTTCTAAACATTGAGCTAGACTCGCGACTGGAAAAAATCGGGAAATGAAAGTGAATCTATTTTTTGACCGGAAAATAACAAAACTTTTTAAATTGATCAGCTGTAAATATAAATTAACTCATGCTTTTAGAAATGTAGCTCGAGTATTAAAAATTGAACAGTAATTGATTTTACAAGACGATTCTGGATCTGTTCAAAGTTATATAATTTACATATTTTAACGTTAAAATTTAAACTAATTTAATTCGAAAGCCTTAGTAGCTAGACAAATCGTCGCCCTAAAGTTATAGTACGCCATGTCCCTCAACTGTCAAACTGAGAATTTGAGGTTCAAAGTTGAACCATAATATACTCTACAAAAACGTTGTCAAATGTCGAAATGAATTTATCGGTAAAAAATAATGCATGATCAAGAACATATTAGCACAACTTTCAATACTATTATGAATGTATTTTATGTGATGTGGAAAATTGGTTTTGGACATGGCGTAATATGAGATTCAAAAAATTCATTTTTCCTCAGAATTATAGTACGCCATGTCCACAAAATATTTATAAATGAACTATTTATAATGAAATTCTTAAGTGAAAAGTTTAACAGAATGATAATTTACATTATTCTGATGTGTTACATACCTTGAATTAAATGAGTTATTCGCAAATCATTGACTTTTGAGTAATATTCCGATGGTTACTTTTAAGGTTAAATATATTTTTGAAAATTTTTATGTCTCAAACTGGACTTAGGTTATCCATATAAAATATGCACAACGAAGTTGGCATTTTTCACTTATAGCAATGCAAAAGAGGACATGGCGTGATATAATTCTAACTTTTAATTAACGTCACTATTTTAATTAATAATTATAACAGCTGAGGAAATAAATTTCAGGGAAAAATTGATTAAAAAACAAAGATTAACCCTTACCGAGTCTAAAAATATTAGTAGTTCAAAAATTTCAAAAAGTGGACATGGCGTAGTATAACTCTAGGGCGACGAAATGTAAACATCCGATTGAGTCTTCATAAACAATATTCAATTTAAAAATCACTTCAAATTAATAGATTCATAAATAAACGCCTTTATTCAATTTCAAAATCTTATTTAAGTATTGTTTTAGTATAAAATATTCCACTTTTAATCCATTCAATTTGGAATTTTTTAATTAAAAAAAAAAAAAACAATTGTCAATATTAAACAATTCGAAACTGAATTGTCACAATTTCAGAGTGATAAATTTAAACTTTGAATGTTACAATTATAATTTCTCTATTTTTTTAATTTGTAATTTGAAAGTAAAAGTGTTGAATTTTGATTTGTAAATAATAGTTGAACAACGATTAATTTCGGAAAAATTCGAATAAGTTGAAGGTTTTTGAATGTTTCCAACAACAAAAATTAGGAGCTTCTCAAAAATTTTGAAAAATTTAACAAAAATGTTTTTAAAAGATTTCTGGGATATTTAAAAAGACTTTTTATTTCAAAAAAGAACATAACTTTAAAAGAATGTTTAAAAATATTTCCAAACATTTTAAAAGATTTACAAAATTGGAAAGAAATATGGAAGCTTTTGAGGCAATTTTCTTTCGCAGGATTTTACAAAAAGTTTAGGGAAAATGGGAATCACTTTAAAAGATACTTAAAAATTCCGACAAAATTTCAAAAATAATTTGAAAAGGTTTTAAATAATTTAAAAGAAAATTGATACTTTTGATGATTTCGAAATTAAATTCTGACTTTTTATTTTGAAAAATTACATAGTTTTAAAAGAAGGTATAAAAATATGGCACGATTAAAGAAATTCCGAAAGGAATGACTGAAAAATCTCGAAAAATGAAATCTCCGACACTATCAAATTGCCGAATTGGTAAATTTTCGAATAATAAAATTCCCGAAATTATAAAATTTTCGAACAGTTTATAATATTACCGAACTGGAATCTGGAAGATTCTCGACAGAAAATATCCAAAGCAAAAAATTCCCGAATTATGGAATTCACAAATTTAAAAATGAAAAAATTGTTTTTCAATAAATATTATTCATTTATTAAAAATACAATAATCAAATACACACTTGTAGTTATTTACTGCAAGAAACTATCCACCTAGAAACACTACCGGAATCGTGTAGTGTCACGCCTACCCTGAAAGGGAAATGGCTTAATGGTATACTTACTTACATTTTCTTAATATTACATTTTTTTAAATTATTGTTTGAATTTGAAGGAACAATATAATTGTATAAAGATTGTATTAAAAAATAAATTAAAAAACACGTGCGCTTTGAAAGAAAAAAAGTGCTCTCTCCAAATTTTCTTCAAACCTAATAACATTTTTCAAACAAACTTTGCAGGATTCAATCCAGCACCGATTTATATCGGAATTAATTTTGTTTATTTCTTTTTTTTAAATTTAAAATTCAATTTTTGAGAACGTTTTTCGTATTTTTCTTGAATACTATGCACATTTTCAAACACAATTTTTCATCCAGAAATACATAGATTTTTTAATTATGGTTATAATTGAACTTTAACTATAAATGAACTTTCAATTTTTCAATAATAATATAGTGCAATTATTACTTGCGTTGTCACAGCGGCCATCATTGAAATATTGCGCCAATATTTAGATTTACACCTAATTCTTGATATCGTTAATACTCTAATGTATACAAGGGCTCAGCCCGTTCACTGTTTCAATAAATAAATAAATTATGTTTATGTAATATTGTTCGAATTTAAAATAACAATAACTGAAAACAAATATTTTTGTATAAAAAATTTTGTTTGAAAATGTCATTGTATTTTTTAAAAGTCACAAAAAGCGTTCTCAAAAATCGAATTATTAATTTAAAAAAATTAAAATAAAAAGAAACTTCGAGATAAATCAGTGCTGAATTAAAGCCTGCAAAGTTTGTTTTGTTCGAAGCGCACGTATTTTTAATTTTATTTTTTATAACATTTTTATATAATGATTGTTATTTTAAATTCAAACAATAATTTTATAAAAATTAAACATTAAAAAAATTCTATGATAAAAATATTTGTTTACTGTATTTTTAATAAATAAATAATATTTATTAAAAACCCATTTTTTTAATTGCTTCATTTCGGGAATTTTCTAGTTTGTATGTTTTATTATTCGACAATATTCGAACTGAAATTTTATTATTCGGGAATTTTCAAATTCGGTAATATTATAAACTGTCCAGAATTTTATTATTCGGGAATTTTCAAATTGCGTATTTTCAGATTTCGGCAATTTTATAATTTCGGGAAGTTTACAGTGTCGGGAATTTTATTATTCGGGATTTTTCAGTCGTACCAAAAATATATCAAAACATTTTGAAAGATTTATAAAATTGTAAAAATGTTTTAATTGGGAATTTATTTTCAATTTGAATGGTTCTTGTCCGAGCTAGTTACCATCAGTGCGCTTCGAGGAGTATGATGAGAGTTGCTTACAGCGCTCCAAGTGGCTGTTGGCAAACTATATCGATGGGTGCTATCGGGGAGTAGTGGAGGGTAGAGGGGAACTGACAATTTTCGCCTGACGCGCCGTCTATATTTATCGCGGGTAACTAAGCCCGCACCGCATCTACGTTTATAATATCTTTGCGGTCAGTAACTTACGTCAGAGGCTCTATTAGGTATTTTTGTGACAGCATGCGCTGTTGTAGAACTGATTGCCAGGGCGCTAGAACCCTATCACTGAATACTTACTGGCTAGTAATTTTCTGGTAATTTTAAGAGCGGTAAAGATTTGAAATAATTCAAATGAAACAAAAATTCAGTAAATTGTTTTATTGAAATGAAGCTCTATAATTAGGCAGAATAATTATTAATAATTATTGACAATAGGAAATTACATGACAAATCCTCTCTGTACCTCGAATTAATAACTTCTAATAGATAGAAATAAGGAAACAAAAATTATCACTAGTAATAGCTATGTACACACGGATAGATCAATATATATATAGATATATAGATCTAAGTCAAGTTTGACACGCGCGATCTCCGAGTGCCACACGTGTGATCTCGACCGCGAGCATAGATAAATTATGACTCACGTAAAGGGTTGAAGCGACAAGGCGCCCTTCAGACGCCGTAAATCTCGTTCTATAGCGCGATTTGACAGAAAAATGTCAATCGACAAGAATCGTAAAAATGCATTTACGAGAATTAGAATCTCATTTTTTTAGCTTGAAATGCATGGGCGGTGCTTAACGAGATTGGCTAATTAAACATTAAATTATATGACGTCAGCAATTCTATTGGCTAGAAGGACTATTCCCACCTTTTTTGGTACCAAAACCGAGATTATAAATATATGTGCAGAGCATCGAAAACGTCAGATAATTGTATCTCGCCGCATTCTTTCCAACATTAAACCTGCGACACTCGCGTCTCTGAGTTATTGTACTTGAATTGGACTTAGAATATTTTTATAAAACTGTCGAATAAAATTCTAGTCCACAAAACATAACTCACTCCGGTAATTCGGTACGGTTCGCCGTGGTCGACTTTTGTCGAGTTAATACTTAAGTGAAGTGCGAATAAAAACTATTTGATTAAAAACGATTTAATTAAATAAAACTATTAAAATGTCAAACCCGGATGAAATCTTATTCCATGAGAAATTAAACAATGGAATCTTTGTGAAAATGTTTAAACATTAATCTGAAATTAAATAAAAACAGTTGATTTGTTCTATAAATAATTTTGTGCAGTGTTAATCATTTATTTTGAACCTCGACCAGTTCGCGCGGTTAGTGATTTTTATCACTCTACGTCGGCAACGAATCCAGAGGATGTTCTACATTATCAATCTCCAAATCGACAACAGCGCTGGAGACGTAACATTTTCACTTCAACCACTAGCTAACTTCACTTCGTTGAGTGCTGAGGCGAAAGCAGGGGACCAAATGCATGGGACAAAACTTTATTTTTGTAATATCTTCGTAATGAATAATAATAATTATTTCATTCAATAGTTCTTAAAAATTAAAAACTATTTTTTCCATACACTTATATAGAAAAAATTAGTTTTTACGATGATATTAGCAAAATAGGGCAAAAATGCACTGAATCCCATGTATATGATCCATTGTTTTCCCCTCAGCAGTTAATGAAGTGAAGTTAGCTGACTATGAAGTGAAAATGCCTAATTGGTATTTTCACTTCAACCACCAGCTAACTTCACTTCTGATGCGGCAAGTCGTGCGGCAATGATATGGGGAAAACAATGGACCAAATGCATGGGATTCAGTCCATTTTTGCCCTATTTCACTAATATCTTCGTAAAAACTATTTTTTTCTATCGAAGTGTATTGTAAAAATACTTTTTATTTGTTAAGAACTAGTTAATGAAATAATAAAATGATAATAATTATTATTCATTATGAAGATATTACAAAAATAAAGTTTTACCCCATGCATTTGATCGATTGTTTTCCCCTCAGCACTTAACGAAGTGAAGTTAGCTGATGGTTGAAGTGAAAATACCTAATTCTTGAAACCATGCGAGAAATCTCGCATGGTTATATCTCGCATGCGAGTATAAAGTAGGCACGAAGTAGTACAAGGAGATCCAACTCTAATATAAGGATACCCCCCATTTTTCCGTGCCCACTTCCTATAGCATACCCACAGCATACCAGATTAAGTATTGTAGCGCCTCTCATGAGAAAATGTGAAACTGTTGAAAACCAACAGCACAACCTATGTTATAACGGTCTTCCGCAAGAGGCGCTAGAATACGTTATCTGAAGTGCTATAGGATGTGGGCACGGAAGAATGGGGGTACAATTTTCCGAAATGACCCATAGAGTTGGATCTCCTTATACTACTTCGTGAAAGCGTAGAGCTACGGTGAAAGTAGGGATGGGGAGTGACCGAAGTTGACGTCGACCGACTCTGGTAATCCGACCGACTTTATGAAATTTCATGGTAATCGGTGAAATCATTGAAAAATATATCGTTACTGCAATGCTTTATAATAAAAAATGGATACTTAAATATAGCAGATAAGATTTTTATTCGGTTTTCAGGCCGCAAATGTGTAAATTAAAGGACATAACTTAGAAATAAGTGATATTTCGTAAATCCTAACCTAAATATTTGAGAAGGCGGAAAAGTATGAATCGGTGCGGCACGAAATTAACTTTAATAAAATAAATACGTGTTAACTAAATAAATAAAGTAACAAATGTACAAAAATTATAGAGAGTTAAAGTGCATCCATTTTTTAAAAGAAATATGCATACAATTATTGTATTCTGTATATTTTAAAGTGATATACATATATAGCAAATATATCCTGCATGTGATAATAGATACACTAAATTTATCCTCAAATTAATATATTTAATATCCGTCGAGACTAAATTTACCTATAAATTGAGCCTTTTTCAATTTGAAGTATTTATTAGAACCATTATAACTAAGTACTTTGTAGGTTATGTTAACAGGAAACTGTACTTTTTTATATTCTAAACTTTTATTTAATATCTGTTGGCAAAATAAAATTTCTTACGTTTATTATAAACGTACCTGACGATTCATATTAATGAACATACAACCAGTTTTTCTATAAATAGATCATTTCACCGATTTCATGCTAATCGTCAGGTGACGGTCAAATTTCATGAAATCGGTCAGATGACGGTCACTCCCCATCTCTAAAAATGGCATTCTTGAGTGTCATTCGAGATGCAGTGGGTCTATTCGTGAAAGGAACAAACGAGATTTGTCGCATACGAGATTGAGGCGGTGTTGTCGGTTTTCCATAGAGCTCTATAGCCAATAGCGACAAAGTTTCAAAAGAAAGATGATGTGTTATTGGTGCTGTTAAATAATTGGTATGCATCATATGCGAGTGCAATAGATAAATACAGGGTGTCCCAGACTCAAGTGTCCGGACTTATATGGCCGTATAAAAATAAAAATCTAAAATTCCTTTTCCAAAAATCAGTTGAAGTTTTAGTTTTTGAGTTATAAAATATTTAAGCTGGTCCAATCAGGAGCGCCGTATAAACAGTCGTGTGTGCGTGAGCGGGATTCCAACGTAGTTTTCTCCCGTCGCTAACCCCACCTCTGCGCTCGCTTCGATACACGGCATTGGAATCCCGCTCACGCACACACGACTGTTTATACGGTGCTCCTGATTGGTCCAGCTTAAATATTTTATAACTAAAAAACTAAAACTTCAATTGCTTTTTGGAAAAGGAATTTTCTATTTTTTTTATACACCTATATAAGTCTGGACACTTGAGTCTGGGACACCCTGTATATAAACCAACGAAGGTAAGAGAATGTCAAAAAATATAAAAAGAATGTCTGGGGACGAAAATACAATAAAAGACGCATTTATGTAAATGATGAACAGAAAAATCTACTTAGGGGTCGTGCACATAATACATCACACGCTTTTCTTTTATTTATGTCGTATTCCTTTTGGCCTTAGGACACTCCCACATGATTGCAGTTCCGCAACTTGCGGACTTGCGCAAGTCATGAGTTGTGAAAATACAGATTTTTGCGTCAGCGTAATTTGAATGCTCGATCTTTTTTAAATAGAAAATTTAATGAGTTTTACATGATAAGCAAATGTATTGAGCTTAACATATTTATGGAAGAATAACGGTGAGGCATTAAATAGATTTTTCAATGTTTTTATGAAAAGAAAAAAGCACATGCAACTCAGCTGATTCCTCTCAAAGAGATGGGAAGTGACCGCCATCTGACCGATTTCATGAAATTTGACCGTCACCTGACGGTCAACATGAAATCCTCTAATTACGCAAAAATTTGATATATTTTCATTAATATAAATCATCAGATACATTTAGAATAAATGTAAGAAGTGTTATTTTGCCAGTAGATATTAAATAAAACTTTGGAATATAAAAAAGTACAGTTTCCTGCTAACATAACCTATAAACTACCTAGTTATAATGGTTCTAATAAATACTTTAAGTAAAAAAAAAAGCTGAATTTATAGGTAAATTTAGTCTCGATAGATATTAAATACAGTCCAAACTCCGAGCATTGCCGTTTTCGGGGCTGTAGGGGAGTATAATTCAATGAAGCCACAAACCCCACTCTAAGCGCGTTCACGCTCGAATGTGTGGAGAAGAATGCAGCTGACGAACTCCGAGCATTGCCGCGCGTCGGTTAGGTTAAAAATCTATGTATCTCGAAAATCGTTTTATGCACGTAGTGTACATACATGTGTACAAAAGTGATTTTTTATATTGATTTCTTATATGCATAACAAAATGAAACATTTGTTTGACTGAAAAAAAACCTTCAGATTCGGCCGTTTCGCTCCCGGCAATCCTCGGGGCGTTAGCTATGAAATTCATCGGTCGCGAGCGACGCAATAAAGTGGGGGTAGCGCTCGAGCGAGAAACCGGGCAAGCGGCTATGCTCGGAGTTTGGACTGTATATTAATTTGAGGATAAATTTAGTATCTACACT
Source organism: Andricus curvator (assembly GCA_932195095.1). Taxonomy (NCBI): domain Eukaryota; kingdom Metazoa; phylum Arthropoda; class Insecta; order Hymenoptera; family Cynipidae; genus Andricus; species Andricus curvator. The sequence goes on from CAKNYM010047870.1 coordinate 62,932, forward strand.
ACCGTCGGAAATTGTCGGTACGATCAGCGAAAGTACTATTAAAAATCACTGCTGAATTTCAAACGTGATTACTCGTTCATAAATGGAGCGAGAAACTTTTTGTAACACCGTTGAAAAGCTTATTAAATTACGCGTCAATTGAGCCCTATAATAAGTATTTTTGACTCTTTGGAGACAATATACTGCGTAAGAAGTTTAAAAACAATTCAAGAACTTATCGAATTTTGTACCTCGACTTCAACTTGTGGCACGACCTAGGAAAGTTGTAGCAAAAATCTCAAATTCATTCCACTTAGTCTTTGAAGTCTTATTTTTAATTTCAGCCAATAAAACTTGAAAAATCTTCACGGGTTCTCGAAATTCGACTAAAAATGTCTAACAATAGTGAGTAATTGTAAAATTTGTGCTTTTCATGCAATATTTTTACTCGTATATGAAATGTTATTTATTATTGTTTATAATATTTTTTTTTTATTTATAGACAAAGTTATGAACAAATTAACTTACCTTTTCATGAAAGATCTTGTTTCAGGCACAGAAACAATGTTTTACAATTTTTTATAAAACACGACTTGGCACTTTCTAACGGCACACTAGTGCCTTGAAAATAGTTCTAGAAAGAATATCAGCGCTTTGAAATTTTTGCTGGTGCGAATTCGTACTAGTGTACAGTTTGAGGGTCAATGTGAATCATAAATTTTAATGTTAATTTTAGAATCTTTCCTTTACAATCATAACAACTTAATAATACAGATGTAACAACTTAATATCAGCATGATACTTACCGAAAGGGAAGTGGTTTAATGGTATAATAATAATATATAATTTTTCCCCTTCATGATGAAAAATTAATAATTATATGGAACAAGTTCTAAGACATCTTCTTCATTCAGTAATAAACCAATAAGCTTTTATAGAAGTACAATTTCAAAATCACCTTCAGATCTGCCTAAGTTTTAAAGTTATAATTCCGTATTTTTACTTGATTGATGAAATTTTTAATTTTTAGGACAAATTCTTCCGTAATTATAGTTTTATGTATATAAAACTTTATTTACACCCTGAATTATCATTCAAAAAATGATAATTTGTTTAAAATATTAGTTTTGCCACATTGACCCGTCATTACCAGTATTACCGGTAAAACTGGTAAATTTACCCGTAATACGGGTAAGGTCCGATCTCTAATTTCTATATGTCGATGCTCTAATCCCACCCGATTAGCAGTCATCGCACTCATTGTGGGAAAGCGTTGCAAAATAGACGAATGGATTTGGACAGGACGGCTCCAACTCACCTCCCACCACTGCCACTTGCTTGGCTCCTTGGCAGCAAGTTTATTTCAAACGTAAATGTACACATAGTATAGCTTTTCTGCAAGGGTGCTTTTTCACGGAGGCCTGTTTTGGATTAATCGTTGAATTAATTTGACACATCGAGTTCGCATCTAGATTCTCGACAAATTTACGGATACTTTCCGCGAAATCTACATTCTTTTTTATTAGAGTTTACAGTTTGAAGATGCAAACTTGACAGAAAAAATGCAGTAACTATTTAAATTGAAAATCCTGTAAGTTTAGCAGAATTTTTTTCTGCGTGAATAATATGTCCATTTTTTAACAATAAATTAGCAAAGATTTACTAGTCATTGTAGTCATCCCATGTATCTACCTTTCAGTATTTTAATAATACATAGATAAAAATAAACTTATACATTTTACTATGATTGACCTGTATTTTCTTCTGCTTTATCACATCAAATATCATATTTATTGATTTACAGGGAAAAGACCATTTTTTAAACAAATATTTATTCATAAATTAAAAATGAATAACAAATGCTTAAAAACTTTATCATATTCAAATATAAAAATATGTATATGTAACATCACTTCTTATTTCAACTCAGTTAATTTAATTAAACGCTACAAGGACGCATCCAATTGAATTTTTATTTATCATGACATTATTATATTGCCATATTTTAATTTTTAATCGACCATTTTACCTATCGGAAAGTTTACTGCGCATGTGCAATGTACTTTCTGTTGTACCCAGTTGTTGCGATCAATTATGCTCGTTGAACACAGTGAAAACAATTTTCTTTAATTTTTAAACAATTGTGACAAGTTATCGAAAAAAAATTTCAAAGTGAAAATGAGTTTCAATGGCAAATAAAGTAAGGGAGCGTGTATTCGTTGTATGTACGGCTTATGTAGAAGTGATAGTCGTACCAAAGCATACAAATAACATAACCTCTTCTACTTCATACGTTTCCCAAAACCTTGTTTACAATACAGAAGTGGTCGTATTAGGAAAGAAGACTTCAAGAAACATTTATTGCAATCACAATAATATAATTATAATGTAATAATATGAGAAAGTTAACTTACTACAAACCTGTTGACAAGTTCAGCTTTTTTACCACTATTAGGTTGCTTCCGGCAACTTAACCACCGTCTCAATTGAGCGACCTGTGTTTTTCTATTTCACACTTGCCCAATTTCGCACCCGGAACATCATCTTCATTTAATTTCACTCCGACAGAAGGTACAATTGTATACATTCTTACAAAATATGAGCGCAACTTTCATACTACGCGGGATGCACATGCGGTCGCACATGTGCAAATAAACTTCCGATAGTTAGGTAAAATGGGCTATTAGTTAGGTCCTTAATGTACTTTCCAGTTAATATTCCTAATACCTTCAGGTTAAAAAATGGACATATTATTAATTATTCACGCAGAAAAAAATTCTGCTAAACTTACAGGATTTTCAGTTCAAATAGTTCCTGATTTGTTTCTGTCAAGTTTGCTTATTTAAACTGTAAACTCTAATAAAAAAGAATGTAGATTTTGCAGAAAATATCCGTGTGTTTTTAAAATTACTGAAAATTCTGTAAACTCTGCAGAAAATTCGGTAAGCTTTACGGGAAAGCTATACTATGTGTACATTTACGTTTGAAATAAATGCGCTGCCATGGAGCCAAGCAAGTGGCAGTGGTGGGAGGTGAGTTGCAGTCGTCCTGTCCAAATCTATTCATCAAAATAGGTATGGAGGTGTTACGTCACAGCCCTGTCCTGTTTTAGCGTCCCAACCCTGTCCTGGTCTTCTGCTCCTCTGGGTAGCGTTCAGGGTTCTCACCAAGTGCACTCGTCGGGTGAACCTATAAAAGGGGCGTGGTTTACGAAAGTGAACTACGAAGTGCCATGTTCTTTGAACGGGTGCGTGTGAAAGGGCTTGGCGCGAATATAAAAATTGTCATGTTATGTTCACATATAACAACATAATATGTTGTATGCCTTTTTATTATATGATAATGGAGAGGCAGCAAAAGAAAATTATTGTTGCTGTAATGGTGCATTCATACCTGTCCGTCCGACCGGTGCGGGCAGAAAGTGAATGAGATTGAAAGAGATAGAGAGCGGAAATTTAAACAAAAAGTAGTCTTTATCTCTTTTACTCTCATGACTTTTCTGCCTGCACCAGTCAGAAGGACAGATGTATAAATGCACCATAATTACATCGAACGATGATGTTTACAACAATCTTAGAAAGTGATGATGAAGATAGTGATTATGATGTGGAAATTGGAATTGTGATGGAAATTTCGATGAAAGTTCGAGGCCCAAGGGAAACGCCAGTTAGAATAATAGGATTTGCTACTATGGGATTTTGGTCTTCTCCCAAAATAACGAGGTGTTTCCCGGGCGCGCAATCCATATCCGTATACTTATTTACACTCTCCACAATTCACTCTGCTTTTTACCGCGGGTTTTATACAAGTTTCATTTCAAATATGCCCAAGTTTCCAACTTCCCATCCACCTACCTTTTTTCAACGGGTGAAAAAGTCACCCATCGAGTGACCCCCACCCGTCACTCTGGTGATTTCTGAACGGTTCACCCGGCTCGATCCGCCCACTCACCTAGCGTCGCTGAACGGTTCCGAGTGCACTCGGTGAGAAACCTGAACAAACCCCTGGTGGGGAGTTGTTGAGTTCCGTGAACGCCGCCAGATTTAAATTGTAGCTACTTGTATTATTTGTATTGAAGGATTTTCCTGGTTCGTTACTGCTAAAAGCGTTGTCCTTGTGACGTAGGGTCATACCTACTTAATTAATGTATACGCCACCTAGCGGCTTTAATCGCAAATACTCAATACATGTAGGAACCTGCGTTGCCGATATAATTTAAAACCCAATAAGCGCCAAACTCAAATTAAATTACGAAAATCGCAATCACTAAGAAAGCAAAAAACCCCAATATTTGAAAATAAGCAGATACTTTAGAACAGGAAACGAAACCTGAAACTTTTAAGAAGGAAAATTACAAAATAGCGGAACGAATGTAGGAAAGCGAGAACTTTGAGAATAACCCGAATAAATAAATCACAGATTGAGAAAGAAAACAAAAAAGAGAAACTCAGAACGCATAAATCTTTGTTTCTCAAGGACACTTCCGACTTCCAAGAAATTTATCATATAAACCATTAAAGTACTTGAAGCAAGTATGAAGAACAAAACCCTTGACCGGAAACGGGAAAACAGTAAAAATCTAAATTCTCACGAAACACACTTCCAGATGTGTGAAAGAACCAAAATCAAATCTCCAAAACAATTACCTGTCCTTTCTTTTCTTTTACCTCTTTAAGTAAATATACTTCAAAGAATACAACCCTCTTCAAATACTTTACAAACACCCCATGACTTCTTCTCAAGAAAAAACCTTAACACAAAAAATTCCATTTTCTACAAAACACATGGAGCCAATAACATAAAGACAAGGCGCCAAACACCCGACGCCTCTACTCATATTTCAAGATTTATGGCTCGGGCATCGTCCCGACTCACTGACATGTCAAGGTCAAACGTCACGCCATAAATTACCTGTCAAGTAGACCCTTTAAATTCACTTAACAGGATGTGGCCCAAATAAGATTTTTTATGTCTTTCAAGGAAAACTCTTCTTTTCTAGAATACCCTCCCCTCCCATGCATAACTTATTAGAACCGGTTTTTCCCGCGTAATATGGGCGTGGACAAGCTTTCTTTCCTAAATAGTGATTGGTTAAATCTTTGTAGTGAAATCAGCGCTAGAAACTACATATGATAGGCTAATCCATATTTTCCTAGGTGTGGTTTAGCCATATAAAAACCAGCTCCGCGCCGTTTTTCGGCAGATCTAGATTTCCCTCGGATATAATCGTTTTCCGAATCTCCGCAACCATTTTTGAGTTCTAACTCCCGTTTTCGTTTCGACAAAGTTATTATTGTGACGCGCAAACATAAAAATCGTGAACATTAGGAAAATACTTTATAATTAAATCATACACGGTTCGTCGTTTAAATATTGTGAGTGTGTGACTCGAAAAAAACTGGATTATTTTGTGAATTGTGACTCGTCGAAACAAACTCATTGCAAATTAACTACTACAAGGGAAATAAAAAGAGTGTTCTTATGAGTGAAATTAACAAGTGCTTTATTTGTGTCGACCTTTCCCTATCTACATTTATTTCCAGGAGAACACCTTATGTTCTCCGACAGCAACTAACCACGATTTTAAAACATCGTCGAAGAGGAACCAAACATATTTAAATTTGCCGCGATCAAAGCAACCTAGATACTCTCTGCCTAGATCTTCCTCTTATCGACTCAGCCCTGTCCTTTTTTAGCGTCCCAGCCCTGTCCTGGTCTTCTGCTCCTCTGGTGGGGAGTTGTTGAGTTCCGTGAACGCCGCCGGATTTAAATTGTAGATACTTGTATTATTTGTATTGAAGGATTTTCCTGGTTCGTTACTGCTAAAAAACGTTGTCCTAATATTGGGATTGCAAAAAGGTTCTGTTTGTAAATTAAACACTTAAATTTGTTGCAATATTATCACTTTTTGTTTATTTGTTTGATTCGCAGATAATTAGGTCACGCACTCTCAAAATCAAAAGGATTTTAATCAAACTGTTTGTAGATAGAACTGAATCCGACAAAGAACTGATCTGAAGTGATCACACTCCGCTGAGCGTTATCCTCCTTATATAGTTCTGTTCCTAACCTAAAAAGCCCTAAATCATCGCACTTTACGACTTTAAACACGTGCGTTTTTACGAAATTCATGTTATTTATGATTTAAGCTGTCAAAATGATTACGTAATAGCAACCATAAATTATTTAGCTTACGAAACCCATGAATTCAAGTTACGCAATAGCAGTCATAAATTAGTCAACCTTACGCAATTCATGAATCAGAGTATGCAATAGCGGTAATAAACCAGTCAATATTACGAAATCCATGAATTTAGGTTACGCAATAATAATAAACGTCAGTCTTACGTAATTTACGAATTGAGGTTATCTTGAGTTGATTGCGCAACGGTAGTCATAAACCAGTCAAGATTACGAAATCCGTCTGGGAAATATCATTTACAATATTTCTTATTGAACAGTGACCTACTTATTCAAGGCCATTTTCCCACGCTCTTTGACATTTTCTCATCAAATTTCGTCCTAAAATTCCTAATGAATGACTCAATATTTGCTTTTAAAATAACCGAGCTTCAAAATGCTTTTTAAATTTACGTTCTAATTGAAGTTTGAATTTGCCGCTTAATTTCTAGTTATTTTCAAGGCAATATAGTTTTCTACCGTTTCAGCATGGCTGTTGTTGAGTTTGTCGCTGCGAACCATAGAGCAGGGACTGAGAGTGAATCCCGAGCGAGCCAAAAGTGAGGCTGTAAATGCGCTCTTGAAGAGATATACTCTGTGGGAGAACTGTAGCTTCAAAGATGCGTCGTCCAATCCCTCCAAGTCGGAGTTTTCCCTCCGCCACGAAGGAATAGTAAGGAGTAGTATCCCTGTAAGTGGGGAGTGGGACCAGCGACGTCCAAGAATTCGTTAATGCTGGCCACGAATGAAAACTCGTATGCACGGTGGTGCACATGCGCACTGGCGGTTGCCATGCCAACGATGTCAACACGTGTTTGAAGTTTCGAACTTGTGTTTTGTTTTGAACATTTCTGTGCTGCCGGTTTAGTAAAATAAAATTGTGAATGTGAATGTTTCAATAAAATTTAAAGAGTACATATAAAATATAAAAATTTTGCACATATTAACGTACAATATTTTGTTCACTGAAATTAACTTTATCCCTTACTTACGTAATCCATAAATGATTATAATAATGTTATTGTAGTACTTACACTTTCTACATCCTTTTCGTATTTTTGATGCCATTTTCCTTCTCGATTTTAATTCAGGAACGTGATATACACCCAACAAAATAAAAACACAAACGAACATAACCTACATATGCATCGAGATGTCAAATATAATGTAGGGGAGTGGGTATAACACGTGACTGCGAAAACAGCTCTGCGCATGTGCACCACCGTGCATACGAGTTTTCATTCGTGGCAAGCATTAACGAATTCTTGGACGTCGCTTGTCCCACCTCTGCTCACCAAACACATAGGGTGATACCACTCCTTACTATTCCTTCGTGCCCTCCGCAAACAATTCGGGAAAAGATTCAACGCAGGCGCGTAGGTCCCAGGAACGAATCTCGAGGAGAGCACTTTTGCACTGAACGAACTCTGCCCCCACTCCGGTATGGATGGGATCAGCCAAGGATGGAAGGACTGGAAAGATCGGCCTTCTTGAATCTCTATAGGTTTAAATCCTTTAGGGAGCCGAATCCTAAGAGCTAAAACCCCAATACTGTTCTCAATACAATATCTTTTGGAAAACAAACTTTACTGGATGGCGCCACATACAATATTTTTTCGAGTCGTGATAAATAGTGACTAGTTAGAATTATTGTTGCTTAATGCATTTTTATGTATTTTTTTCATACATCATCATTCATCAGTATTTCACAAATACCTACTTTGTTAACTAATTTGCATCTGTGTACATAATTTTCATTTGTTGAAATATTTTATTTTTTTCGGTACATGAGTCGCAAAATAAATGTTTGAATAATTTAACAATTATTGAAATAATACATATTTCTTGGAGTATACAGATTGCCTAGAAAAAGCAGGAACATTTAATATGGCCGAATTCTCAAAAGATTATAATGTTTTCAGTTATATTGCTTTGTTTTCTGAGAATACTGTTAAATCTTTGAACAATATTTATTTTGTCATTGTTTGACAGATTCCAAAATTTCCAGGTACTAATCCGTTTTTCGAACAATATTCCTACATTTTTAAACCAGTTTCATACGTTTCAACAATGTAGTGTCTTCATTATGTTTTTAGAACGCATTTTCTGCTTTCCGGCGATAAGAACCGCAAACATTCAATAAAATCCAATAAATATATTTTTTTTAGGTGTTCCCAGAAAAGAAAGTAGTGCCTAGAAATATTGTTATCTGTCGACAATTTTGTTATATAAAATGTTTCTCCTGATTTTTCTGTAAGGCATCTATATATACTGAAAAGTAGTGTGTGAAAAAAAAGTTGATTAAAAACCTCAAGACGTCTACAAAATCTAAACATCGCGTCACTTATATGGAAAAATTTAATGTTTCAATTGAGTACAACCAAGGTGGAAATACACCACTGGTACTGGTAATTCAACTATTTCATAGAAAATTTACTTTTTGTTTAAAATTTGTATTTTTCTGTAGAAAAGTCTTTTGAAATCCTTTTGGATGAAAATTCAACAGTCTTGTTAAAAACTCATACTTTTTTGTTAAAAATTTGACTATTTAGTAGAAAATTAACTTATAGTTTACAATTCTTATTTTGGTGTTGGAAAGTGAACTGGAATCTTCTTTGTATGAAAATTTAACTATTTTTTAAGCTTTTTCTTTAATTCATCTTTTTTGAAAGAACTATTTCATCTTTCTTGACCAAAAATGCAACTCTCCGGTTTGAAATTCAACTCTTTCTTACAAATTTGTTTTTCTGATTTCAAAATTCACTTGCTTTAGCAGAAATTACATCTTTCTTGGGTAAAAATGCAAGTGATTGTTTTAAAATTCAGCAATTTTGTTGGAAAGTCATACTTTTTGGTTGAAAATGTAACTATTTTGTAGAAAATTCACTTTTTGGTTAAATATAATATTATGCATGGAGGTTATAAAAATGGCTGTCAATGCAGACGACACAGTGTATCGGGATCCATACAAAGATCTTTGCTCTATACACGAAGTAGCATAAGCAAAGATATTAGTTCCTAGATGCGGCAAGGGATTAGTAGGGCCACATACCGGTAGTTGGCGCTCCAGGCAAGTTTGTGGTCGTTGCATATATATATATAATATATATAGCTATCATTCCAGTGTTACGGACACATACCTGTAGAGGCGCTGTGAAAGTGGCGCCAAGTCGTAGATTTTTAAATCCATATTTTTAATAATCTACTTTTCTTCCAGAAATTAGGGAAAATATAATTAGGACGATAATCAAAGAGTTCATTTGAATTACTGAAAACTGATACGCTGTTGTATAAGTCCTTAAAATGTACATATTTAGTAACTGTGCCTTTATATCTTATCCAAAATTATTCCTATTGTTCTATAAAAGTCCAAATTGTTCAAAATCCGGATATTATTCTTCCTTCTCAAAAAGTTTTGAATAATAATTTAGATATATTACGAACTTCTGTTAAAATTTGGACTTTTGAAACACAATGGATCCATGGACCAACCAAAAATACCGAAAAAATGAATACCCAATACATAAATTGATGAAAAGTAAAAATACCGAATTATAAATGTCAGAATTTTTAAAATGATAAAATCAAATTTCATTGAATTATAAAATTTTAAAATTGTACAATTAACAAATAATAATCAGGTAAATGAATTAGTAAATATTTCTAATAAGTAATTCCTTAATTACATTTTCAGATTCAAATCTAAAAAAAAATAAATCAATGAAATCGAGTTCACTTTTTATCGGACAATTTTTTAATTTCTCCAAAATTTTATTTTGTGAATTGAAGATTTTTTGGGGTATTTAATAATTTCTTATTTGTACAATTCTGAAATTTTATAAATCGTTAAATTTGGATTTCGGAAACTTGAAAATTAGGCCAGCCACATAAAATTCGGTATTTTTAATTTATTCGTCAATAAATTTGTCAATTCGTGTAATAGGGATTCATTTCTTTTCGGTATTTTCGGTTAGTCTCTGGATCCAATAAAATATATCTTTGCACAGGAATCAAGAAAGTAACATTTTAAATGAAGTACAACATGAAAAGAATATTTCTTTTCGCATAATAACTCAATATTGACATTGAATTTTCACTGAGTAAAATTTCAGAATTAATTACAACATTATTTCTAAAACATTATAATTCCTATCGGCTACCGCATTCGTTTCAGGATACATTTTTTTTATTTGAAAAATAAATTTTTAAAACAAAAAAGTTCAATAAATTTGAAAAAAATTATCTTTCCATAGGAGTTATAATTGCTTAAAATTAGCTTGGTTAATTCTGAAATTCCATTTTATGAAAAATTTCGTTTATATTAAATTAAATACAATTTTCATTTATAAATAAATAATAAAAATAATAAAATATATAAATTAATAATGTTGATAATTTTGATTAAAAATGTCAATTGTTTATATTATATTATATTATCTATTTATTTATTGTTTATATTATTTTACGAAAAAAAATTAAAATACATATAAAGAAGACCACGTGGTAAATTTAAATACCGTAAAAACCCTTTTTTCACTCAGGAGGTCTCAAAACGTAGAGCGATATGTCAAAAAGCCTTTTAAACTCGTAACACTTAAATGTACATATGTATATATAGCTGTATATAGTTATGAAATTAAAAATTAATCATTAATTTTAAGCATAGTACGTAGTTTAGAAAATAAGTTAAAAACCAAAAAAACCACGAAACAAACAAAAAAAATTAGAAATAAGTTGCTTTTCTACTAATAAGTGCATTTTTTTCAGGAAAAAACATGAGAAAAAATTGGTTTTAAATTCACGAATTTTTATAAAATATCATACAAATAACATTTTTTTCTTATGTGATAAGTCGTGGCATTTGACTTAACCCATTTTTCCCTCTCAACGGATTGTTCACCTTGGCGCATGGGGTAATCCTTAAATTAAGTTGTATTCGGTAAAAAATTTAAATTCAGGGACACAACTTCCCAATTATTTTTTATCTCTAAAAATTATGTTTAAATCATTCAAATTTATTTGCCATTTTATTTTGTTTTTAATAGACATACAAAATACCTATTTATTAAAAAAAATTAATACTCCATTCATTAATATAGTACTGTCAGAGTACTGCATAATTTATGGGATACTCCTAGTGAGAAGGCTCAGCAAACTGTGGAGATTTAATATATCATTTCATTTTATTTATTTAACTTAGTTTTAAATTAAATTTTACTATTTATGATAAAAATAACAGTCTTCTTTTTAATTTCTTTTAATATACTCTCCACCGTTGAAGCCAAGAAACAATCCAAATACTGTCATTTTTAATTTATAGTAATAAAAATCCGTATTTTAATTAATATATCTGTTAATCCGTTTTAATATGTTGAAAAAAACCTAATATACGTAAATTTGTAATATAAAATAAGACTCATCAAAATAAAACAAATTTTGCTTAATTTTTCTACCGTCTACTTGTCATTTACTTCACTAATTCGAATAATGCTTCATTTACTCAAATTATAGATAGAGATTTAATTTGACAAATAAATAAAATATTTTTTGTTCGACCAAAATTTTGTTTATTAAAGTAGATTGATATTTATTTGAAACTATTTTTTTAAATTGTTTAGATTCAGTATATATGTATATAATTATTGTTTCGGTATTTTTTATTAGTCCCAAAGAAGATGATTTGAAAGATTTAATCTATTAATTAACATTTTTCAATTAGTTTTAAAATATTTTGTTAAAGCCTTGTAAGAAATCCAACTTGGTATATGTATAGTGGAATAAGTATGCCAAATTTGATCAATTTATCTGTACACGTTCACCAGATATTGCAGGATCGTAAAAAGCTTGACATACATACACTCACACATGCATACTACCGGACAATTTTTCAGGACGTCAAATTATATATATTCCTCTTGCAATATATTCAGAAAAACCGTTTTTTGGAAACTGGATTTTGACACCACTACAAAGCTTCCTCTATGAGGAAGTAATTGCCGAAAATAATATGGAACCGAATTATAAATGGACAAATGTTTAAATTTCCAATATCCAAATTTATCGAATTATAAAATTTCCTAAA
>CAKNYM010047870.1:80371-96117 GCA_932195095.1 Andricus curvator
GCCTCAAAAGAACATCCCTAGTACATTTAAAAAACCCCGTATCAGCTGCTTTCAACAAAAGCAGCCAAAATAATAAAAAATTAAAGATAGTTACATCCGGCACTCTCAGAACACTCTAGTCGATATTCTCATCACTAAAATAATATTAGACACCCCAGAAAAAACACCCCTAGTATATTTAACGAATCTCATCTTAATTGACTTCGAGTAAAGCAGCCAAAAATATTTCAAATTGAAACTTGTCATGACAGACACCTTCCCAAGACTCTCGTAGATATCCCCTTCCCTACAATAGTATTACACACCCACAAAAAACCATCTCTGGTACATGTAACGTATCCAGTCTCAACTGCCTTCAACAAAAGCATACAATGCAGCCTCCAAAAACCACCCCTCGTACATTTAACAAACCAGTCTCAGTTGCTTTCAACTAAAGCAGGCAAAACATATTCAAATTATAAATAGTTCAACCCAAACACCTTTCCAAGACTCTAGCCGAGGGCTCACCACTTTCAGGAGGTGTTGGCTACCACTACAAGTGTCTGGCTGCCACAAAGTTTTTCTGTCATTTTTTTCTTCGGTTTCCAGGTATCTTGAAAAGGGTTACGGTAGTTACGGTCACGGCTCGTTGCGGCTCATTGTTCACACCGAAGGGTCTGATTTTTTTCTACTTGTATTCACAATACATTTCATTTTTTCATTTCAAACTGTAATTTACCGTAAAGGATTAGGGGCGAGTCGAAGGACAAGTTCGACGAAAATTTATGAGGGCCTGTTTGACCTAGTCTCGTGACTGCCACTGGCAGTCTTTGCAGCCAATGGCTGCCTTCTGGAGAGCCCTGCTCTAGCCGATATCGTCATACCTACAATAATATGACACAGCTTCAAAAAACCACCCCTAGCACATTTAACGAATCAAGTCTTAGCTTTCTTCAACTAAAACTGTCAAAAAGTTAAAAATGTTATATTTAAAATAATCACCCTACACACTTTCCCAAGACATTATTAGGTATTTCGATCCCTCCAATAATATTTAGCAACTCAAAAAAAACGACTCCAAGTATATTTAACAAACCCCGTCTCAGTTACCTCGACTTAAGCAGCCAGAAAATTTTTAAATTAAAAATAGTCACCGCATACACTTTCCCAAGACCCTGGTTGATATCTTCATCCCTAAAATAATATTATACAGCCCAAAAAACCACCCAAATACATTTAACGAAAGCCGTCTAAGTTGCATTTAACGCAAGCAGCAAAAATAATTGAAAATTAAAAATTGTTACTCCAGGCACCTTTCCAAGGCTCTAGCAGATATCTGAATGCCTACAATAATATTATACAGCATCAAAAAACCACCCCTAGTACTTTCATCGAACCCTGAAAAATGTAAAATTTTAAATAATCATTCCACACACTTTTCCAGCACTTAAGTCAGGGGTCTCTAAACCTAGATCCTGTATCTACTTGGGATCCCAGGCCAGTAGGTCGGATCTACTCTGCTCTGACCCAGAACTGTCAAAATCCTTTACCTGATTCGAGCCGCTTGGAACCCTTTAAAAAAAAGGGCCCTCCATGTTGAAATTTCAGAACTGAGCCCTTCCAACAGGGATTTTTTCCCAAAAGGTCATAAATTTTCTCTCACTTTCCCTGCGAAAAAAAATGGTAGATCTTGAAAAAGGTCGTGCGATCCTGGGTCACGCTGCACCTGTGGATTGTGGAGAACCCTGACTTTAGTAGATATTCCGATACCTACAATAATAATAAAAAGCCTTAAAAAAGCACCCCTAGTACATTTAACGAATCCCGTCTCAGCTGCTTTCAACTAAACCTGTCAACAAATTTCAAAGTAAAAATAGTGACCGCAGACACCTACCCAAGATTCTATTTTATATCGCTATACCTACAATAATATTCGACAACCCCATAAAACCCACCCTAGTACATTTAACAAACCCCTTCTGAGCTGCGTTCAACTAAAACGGGAAAAAAAATTTGAAATGAACAATAGTCATTCCAGGCACCTTGCCAAGACTTCAGTTTATATCCTTATGCTCACTGTAACTTTCAGAAACCCCAAAAAATTACCCCTAGTACATTTATCAAACCTCACCTCAGCTGCCTGCAACTATAAGAGCCAACAAATTTCCAATTAAAAATAATCACCCGAGACATCTACTAAAGTCTTCTGAAGGTGTTTGGGGTGATTATTTTTAATGTGCGAAAAAGATCCTAGTCGACTAAATTTGACGACGCTCTAGTTAAAGCGTTTATCCTATTTTTATGTTCTTTGTCAACATTTCTTCATAGGGTGTATGTTTGCCGTGAAAAATGATCCCTAAAAAAATATTTGGTAATTTTTAATACAGAACAGTGGTCGCCTAAGTTTGACCACACTAATTACTAAGCTTGTTAATTATTAAAAAGTAATTCAAGTAAAATAAATTCTATTGGCAAGGTCATCTTCAAAACATTTTCATCAGGGGTGTGTTCGCCTCATTTGTGCACATATGTATAGGATATTACAAGGTAATTCTTTTTTAGCGTGATTTTTATCTAGGCGGAGCACAGTGGTCGAATGAGTTTGATTACATCTTTTATTATGTTCGCTAAGTTAAGAAACCTCATTACAAGGCAATAAAATCATCTCTGCATGTACGTCATCAGAGGGACTTTTGCGGGCGTATGTTTTGTTAAATGTGTGCACTGAAATCATCAAGCATTTAATTATGACTCTGGCGTGTCGCATTTTTGCAATGGTATTTCATTGACATTTCTTGTAACGTTCGCAACAATAAAAATTGGAACGACTAATGAATTCAAAATAAATCAAAGCTTATTCTAATGAATTTAGAAGTTTTAAAAAAATTTTAATGAGTGCAAAAGTGTTCAAGGGAATTTTACAGCATTCAAGAGGATTCTACAGAATTCAAGATAATTCTACAGAATTCAAGAGTCTTTTACAGAATTTAACATAATTTTATGGAAATCAAGAGAGTTCTACTCAATTCAAGATAATTCTACAGACTGCACGAGAATTCTGCCGAACTCAAGAGATTTCTACTAAATTCAAGAGAATTCTGCCAAACTTAAGAGAATTCTACTGAATTGAAGAGAATTCTACGGACTTCAAGAGAATTATACAGATTTTAAAGAGAATTCATAAATAAAGAGAATTCTACGGTATTCACGAGATATTTGTACAGAATTCCAAAGAATTATGATTAATTCAAGGGAATTCTGCCTAATTCTAGAGAATTCTTTTGAATTCGAAAGAATTTTGCTGATTTCAAGAATATTCTGCTAAATTCGAAAGAAAACAGCATAATTTGACTAAATTCAAGAGAATTCTGCCAAACCTAGGAGAATTCTACTGACTTTAAGAGTATTAAACCATGTTTAAGCGAATTTTACATATTTCAAGAGAATTCTACTGAATTTAAAAGAATTATACACAATTTAAGAGAATTCTACATAATTCAAGAGAATTCTACTGAATTTACGAGATAGTTTTACAGAATTCCAGATAATTATGATAAATTCAAGGAAATTCTACTGAATTCAGGAGAATTCTACATTATTCAAGATAATGCTGTTGATCTCAAAAGAATTCTGCCGAACGTTAGAGAATTCTGCTGAATTGAAGAGAGTTCTGCCGAACTTAAAAGAATGCTACTGAATTCAAGAGAATTTTATATAATTCAAAAGAATTCTACTGAATTCATGAGAATGATACAAAATTCAAGTAGAATTTCACTGAATTCAAAACAATCCTGCTGAAATCAAAATAATTCTACAGAGTTAGAGAGAATTTCGCTGATTTTAAGACAATTCTGCTGAATTCAAGAGAATTCTTCAGAATTCAGGAGAATCCCACTGAGTTCTCGAAAATTCTACAAAATTCAAGGGAAGTTACAGAATTCATGAGAATGTTGTCGAATTTGGTTGATTGTGGAAAATATTTTTTTCAATTTTTGTATCTCGTTGACGTGTGAAGTTACACCAGAGAGTCACAACCTACTATACCTACTGGAAAAGCGAACGGAGGAGAAATTATACGAACTGAACTTGTTTATGCACGCACTCTTGTCGATGGCACATGAACTGCTGACCTTCTAACGCGTGCTTCTGATTGGTTAATCTTTAATTGTTAATTACTCGGTAATTATTAACGTTAGCACAATTTTTTTATAATTATTTTCGACACCATTTTTTTTGTTAGAATTCAAAAATACAAAAATGTGCTTTGAGTACTGGGACACCCTGTATATATACAGGGTGTCCCAGACTCAAGTGTCCGGACTTATATAGCTGTATAAAAATAAAAAAAATTAATAGAAAATTCTTTTTCCAAAAATCAGTTGAAGTTTTCGTTTTTTAGTTATAAAGTATTTCAGCTGGACCAATCAGGAGCGCCGTATAAACAATCGTGTGTGCGTGAGCGAGATTCCAACGTAGTGTTCTCCCGTCGCTAACCCCACCTCTGCGCTCGCTTCGATAACACTGCGTTGGAATCCCGCTCACGCACACGCGACTGTTTATACGGCGCTCCTGATTGGTCCAGCTTAAATATTTTATAACCAAAAAACTAAAACTTCAACTGATTTTTGGAAAAGGAATTTTCTATTAATTTTTTTTATTTTTATGCATCATTTCTGCTTATTCTATTGATCATCTTTGGAGGATTTTTGGTAGGTGAGGAAACTTTGTACCCCGCCTCCAAGATGGTTAAAGCCAATCAAAAATGACTATTTTGTCCAGTATGTTTTCAAAAGTAGTACTGTAGTAGGAGCTGATGCTGCAACAGACTCAGTTTAAGTTTTCCATCTGAATTTCAAGGTTGACAATTTTGCGTACAATATGGAGAGGAAAAATTATAAAACGTTAAATTTAAGTGAAAAAATAAAAATGATTCTTGAAGTTTAGAATGGTGTGAAGAAATAGAAAGACATTGCGGTAAGCTTTGGCATACCAGCGAAAACTTTACAACTATTGTTAAGAACAAAGAGAAAATTTGCTCTGCTTACGAAGGCTCTTCGTTTCAACCAGATAGAAAACGCATGAAGACTTCATCTTTTCCGGACGTAGAAAAAGCCATGGTTGAATGGTTGAAAAGTGCTCGAGACAAAAATATTCGAATTTCCGGTTATTTTATTTATTTTTTTTTTATTTATTGTATTTATTTTATTTATTTTATTTTATTTATTTTATTTATTTTATTTATTTTATTTATTTTATTTATTTATTTTATTTATTTTATTTATTTTATTTATTTTATTTATTTTATTTATTTTATTTATTTTATTTATTTTATTTATTTTATTTATTTTATTTATTTTATTTATTTTATTTATTTTATTTATTTTATTTATTTTATTTATTTTATTTATTTTATTTATTTTATTTATTTTATTTATTTTATTTATTTTATTTATTTTATTTATTTATACACTTGTCTATAGACCATTCGGTACATACAAGGGTAGTTAGTTTCGCAGGAATATCTTAAAACATAAATCTCGTATAGGCAGACGCATTCGTACATAAAAACTAGGTAAAAATTCTCATGAACTATCTAATGATCTCCAACGCTCGCAGATAATCTTCACAATTAACCCTCAATAACCACACTTCGACTGAGCATACGTAGCAACCACACTAGTGCGAATTGGGATTTTGAATCTTTGGTATTTAATATTTTGGAAGTAAGTAATCCAAATTTGAAGTAAAATAGGTAGTTTTTGTGCGGAATTTTCCAAGGAATTCAGTAAAAATGTTTAAATAAAAGAAAAAAAATTAATTAACAATAAAAATACGGAAAATGTAAAACAAAATTTAAAAAAAATCGTTTTTTTTTCAAAAAATTGCCATTTTTTTCTATTTACCCACAATTAATCTTTTTTTTTTTTAAATTAAAGCTAAAAGTATACACTTTAATAAAAAAAATATGCCAACAGTATAACAAGAAAATAAAGATTTTTTACGAGAGGTTGAATATTGGGTAATTTCGAGTTGAAAAAAAAAGAGTAAACCATTTCTTTTCAGCATAAAATTGATGTATTTTATAATAAAACGTACATAAAATGGAACTCACTTCACACAAAGATAAAAATATAGTATTAAAATTCACTTAGTTCCTTCCTACGGCACATTCAACGCACAATCCGCATCTGTGTTCATCACAGATACGCCGCAAGCAATTATTACACCTCATGCGTGTTCGCCCGGTGTTTTCCGTATCACAGAGTACACATTTAACACGACTTTCTTCGCGAATGACGGTGTAACGATGAGCAACCGGTTCATGTATTCCCAAAACCTTACACGGAGAGAAAAATCAGCGTTTGAAACGACGCTTATTCGTCGTTTGAAACTACGAGTCTTGATCGTCGTTCAAAACGACGAGAACTGTAGATTGAAACGACGAAATCATCGTTCAAAACGACGATACGTATCGTCGTTTGAAACCACGACTCTCGTCGTTTAAAACGACGTGGATCGTGGCTTGAAACGATGATCGCGCTGCAACCAAAAACTGGAGGCGTGGCCTAATTCAGGAATGCAAGTGTTTCGTAGTTTGAAACGACGATCCATGTCGTTTCAAACGACGAAGCGATTCGTAGGATGAAACGACGATATTCGTCGTCTCAGACGACGATGAGTCGTCGTTTTGGACTACGATGCCCTTTCGTCGTTTCAAACGCTGATTTTTCTCTCCGTGTAGCAATGAGTGGCCTAGTAGTCCGAAACGACGAACTCCTCTCCACTATCGTCTGAACAGAGACCCTCTTCCTCGTGATCAGCTTCCTCTTCAACATCTAATGCCCGAACTGCTTTATAATTTCGTAAATTATAATGCATTTGTTGTTTTTGAGCCATTCTGTAATAATAATTAACATTTTCTTTAGATCAGTTTACGTTTTGCACAAAAAAAGTTGTATTGCAACATTTTTTTTAAATATGAAAAAATCATTAATTATTTTATTAATTTATGTTAAAAACAATAACAGACGTTGAAATACTTACATTTCATACAATTCCACTCACTAAAGTCGCGAAAAAAACGAAAATTCAAATTTCACAGGCACTGACTTTACACACGCCGCTACCACACTAGTGCAAATTCGCACCCATTCAAAGTTTCGGTCTTGCTAGCTGCTCAGTTTCAAATCGAATGAAAGCGGCCTTTGGGTAGCAACTAGCCTAGGTTACCGGCATATTTGTCGTAGTGGGGCGAAACCCTTCGTTCACGCTGGTCAGAAGTTACAGAGATCTAAAATTTTACGAGGTGCGAATTCGCACTAGTGTGGTTATTGAGGGTTAAGTTAACAAATTTTCTAACAGTAGAAGGATTGACGGAAGACAATATAGCTAACCATTTATCGGAGGGATGAACATCTGTAGGGTTTGTAGGAAACTTAGACTCAAACAAGTGCCGACAAGTCGGACAATCAGCCAAAATATGGTACAAACTCTCATTATCGAGGTAGCAAAGCCTACATCTCTCTTCCATATTAAAAACATACTTTCCACGGTCAATCAGAATGCGGCATACATGTATATTGGATAGTCTGAGTTGTGCACAGATTCTTTTATAAAACAGAGTCATTCGCATGAGTAAGTATGATTGTGTGCCGGATTGCATCGCCAGATGCGGAAAAATGAGTAAGCTCTTAGAGAGGGCGAGGCGTTCGCCATCAAGGTTCTCAAGATAGGATTTGTAGTTCCCAAGAACTATCTCTCGGTCAGAGCTTATGGAGTGTAATGTTAGATTCTCCCATCTGTCCACCAAACCACCTGCATCGAAAAAAAACCGGATCTGGGAAAACCAGTTGAATTTGTTGTAGGGATCCTTTACTGCCAGTGATCTCATCCTATCGAAACATAATATTGGGTACCGTGAATCATCCATGGTCGAAATTTTAATTAACCAAGATAAAATATTTTTTAAGGCCGTGTGAGATAAATGCAAAGATCCAGTTTCTAATCTCACTGCATAGTTTGGTGTATTGGTGGGCAAGGATAAGAGTTTCTTAAAAAAAGAGAGCCAATTATCTTTAATGCATTTACTTTTTTACGCTTACATTTATTCTTAACTATTATTATTTATATCATTAGGATTATGTAGTATCGCGCACGAACCAGAGTGATACTGGTCATAAAAGCAAGAAAAACAAAAAGTTTCGCGACATCTGGCACATCTAATAAATACAGATTTTTTACATTTACATGGTTTTTTTTCAGAACATTGATGGGAAAGCATTCTTCATTCACATTCATAAAATTTTTCCTATCATCACAGAGTTTCGAAGCATAATGCAACATATTACAAAATATCGGAGAAGGTAATAATTGATGGTGAACAATTGAATGTATTTTTATACTATCCTCACGGGAATTTATTTCGCGATCATGTTTAAGCAAGTAAGAACAGTTTTGAAGACGCTCTATAAGATTTTTTTACCTGCCTGTAAAAATAAACATCACAAAGTTGGACCAAAGGAGTACACTTTGGCGGAATTACTTTGGTGGTGCAATTCGATAAACCTTCATTGTCCAGCTTGAACATCTCATCATACATGCATTTTAACATTTTAATTTTGTATTTATTGTTGAAATTATCATTTGAAACACTTTGTTCCTAGTTTAATTTAAAAATATAAATACTAGAAACTATTGAAGAATAAAGAATTTTAATAAAATGCGCAATTGTCCAAACGAGTGATAATAAAAATACGATAAACACAGTTTTTTTTTTTTACAAGGAATAAATAATCATTAAATGGTATAATTTTAGTAAATTATATTCAAAAAATGGAATAAACAAGCATTTTGATAAAGAAAAAATAAGACAAAAAATGTAAGGATAGCGAGAATCGAACGCCCAACCTTGCGGCTATCAGCCGAGCGTTCTACCAGGGAGCTACCGACGCTTCGAAATACTTTTACACCAGCTCGTTGACCATCCGTTCGCAATTCTTAAAATGCATTTTTCTCGAAAATGGGTCAAAATTACGTCTTCTTGATTTTTCTCAGAAAACCTCTGGTACGTACCTTTTATTGAGAAGAGTATCAATTCAAACCAAAAAAAGCGTACCTAAAGGTCCCCTTGTCAGTTTTCTTATACATATATACTATATATGTGACACGATCTGAAGAAAGACCCCTAAGCGGCCAAACGTAAATTTTAGAGAAGAAGCAAGAGAAGTGGCGACGGGCCGATAGAACGTCATAGAACGACAATGTTTACACGCTTGTACTGAATGAATTATTAATGATGGAATTTTTTTAACTATGCCATCTCAAAGAGCAATTTCGAATCTACGTAAAACATTAAAAATCAGAAAATCGATTTTTGTTCGCTTAGGGGTCTTTCTTCAGATCGCGTCACACACACACACATATATATATATATATATATATATATATATATATATATCATACTATAGATAACCACTGCTTAAAATGGCGGCATCCGGCCAGGTTGCCACACTATCTCTGGACCCACTGTAGTTGGGTATACAGAGGGTCCAGAGACAGTGTGGCAACTTAGTAATGGTGGCATCCGGCTAGGTTGCCATACTGCCTTTGGACAAAGATATTATAATATCATTGCTCTGGACCCTCTATGTAGTTGGGTAGCTACGACAGCGCCACCAATTTCGAACTATTCGGAAGAAATTTGAATTTCAATTCAATATTAACGAAAAATCTTATAGTAAACAAATAATTTTAAACCGGAGATTAACATTTTTGATTAAAATGAATTGATATTTACTGCCCTTTTTCATAAACATTGCCCAAATAACTTCGAGATACCCAATAGTTCGCGTGTCAAATGGCGCTGTTGCCAAAGTCACAGAGGTATCCTCAGGCGTATAGGCGTGCGCGGTCTCCTTGTATTACTTCGTGATTATATCATTATATTATAGCAGGTTCGAACATATACGTACTATTTATGACCAGCTAATTGACAATTTTTAATGAATCATTTATTTTCAGTGGATTGGTCAAAAATAAGCTAGCAGCTTGTGTCAACATAATACCGCAAGTAACTTCTGTGTATGTACATAAAAAATGACGAACAAAAGTATGACTCTAAATCGCCCATTTCTGAATTAATTTGTTCTCATTTTAGTTATGAATGGAAAAACGAGATTAATGAAGACACTGAGGTGCTGCTGGTATGATTCAAAACATATTCTGAATAATAATATAAAAATGTAATAGAATAATAGTTTTTTTTAAATTTCAGATGATAAAAACAAGAACAGAAACTGTGAATGCTCTTACCAAATATGTCAAGTAGGTTAGAACTTTGGTTGCGACCACGAAGTACTACAATGAGACCCGCACCAAGTATTTCACTTGGCGCCAGTTAGCAAAGCCCCTTCATCAGATTTTCGCCATGGAGAGATTTATTCCCAGATGATAGCGTCCCTTCAGAGAAAAAGTAGGCTATACTTCCGAAAAGGTCACTCAATAATATTTACTTGATACTTGGCCTAGGGGTTCCTTTTAGACCCTAGTTGAACGCACTAAAAGGATTTATGGCGCAGATCAATATAAATGAAGTTATCAATAATTTTGACTTTTTTTTAAATTAGTTTTTTGCAAAATCTCAAAAAATATTGATTTTGGGAAAAAATGTTGTTAACAAATTTTGTAGATCATGCCGACCCCTTTTCCAACGCCCGGGGGCGTTACTATATATAGTAAAAAAAAACCACGCATCCTAGTGGTGGTCATTTTTTTGTAACAAAAAAATCTGAAAATTTATTTTTGTCATTTTTCTCGAAAAATATTAATTTTAGAAAAAAAGTATAGATGTAAAAAATATGTGGTTCGACGAGATCTACAACTTTTGTTGACAACATTCTTTTCCAAAATCAATATTTTTCGAAATTTACAAAAAAAAAACTAATTTAAAAAAAAAAGACAAAAATTATCAATCTCTTAATTTATATTGATCTGCGCCAAAAATCCTTTCAGTGCATTCACAGAGTGCGGTCTCCTTCTAGTACTTCGTGGTTGCAACACTATTAGCTGTAGAAATTCAGATATTAAAAACTAATTTTATTTTTATTTTAGAGAAAATCATCCTTACGAAGTCTGTGAAGTCATATCTCTACCTGTAAGTATATACAAATTGATTATTATTCAATATAATGTATACAATTTATCATTAAGTAAATTATTCTTCAGAAATGTAAAATTCAGATTTTCCTTAAAATAATATGGTAATTAAAAATTAATTATAATATGACGACAGCCCTATCTCGTCAAATTCATGACGTCTTGTCAATTCAATAGAAAACTAAACTTGTAAACTATTTTTATATTTGTACGCTTTTCTGTAATAATATATCCTTTTTTTAAATCTCTAAGCTGTATTAGTACGATATTATACAATTAATAATAAATGTCTCCACTAAATTTCTTGTTTGTACTGAAAATACTTATAATTTCAGATCCAAAATGGCAACAAGCAGTATTTGAATTGGATTAGCGAAACTGTACCTCCAATCAAAAAGGAAAGTGACGCCAAAAACTAGAAAGATAAGCATGATGTTACATATTACGTATTCTCTCAATAATTGCGTAGTTGTGTATTTCTTCGTTTATATTATTTAGTAGCGATGCATTTAATTTAATAAATATTAAATAGTACAGTTAATTCAATTGCACGTATTCGTGTTTCACGTGGTAATCGCTTCTGGCTTGTGCGGCCAACTTCACAGCTTTCGTCAAAAGTCCGCTTTTTCGTACTTTTATCATAAAGGGTGCCTTATCGCGGAGTATGGGTTTTGAATTACTGATGTAATTAATATTTTACACAGGATTTATTTCTAGTTACCTTGCTGGTTTATGGCCAATCTGATTGGTCGAGAACCCAGATGCGAACGGTATGTGAAATATTAATTGAATGAATAATTCAAAGTCAAGGTCTATGAAAAGGTACACAAAGTAAAATTCGTGTGTGTACAAAATATATTAATTAAAGTTAGAAATTCTCACTGCTTCGAAATTGCCAACCGTCCAATTATTATAATTGTTTTTTAAATTTTGTAGCAATGCTGTATGCCTATTAGGTATTTTAAGTTGTGACGTCAGTTGGCAAGAATAATTTTTCACCATAAGTGTATTTGGATCTTATGTTTTATTTTTCAAAAGCTATTAAGGCCATGTGACGAGTGGGTCACGTGACCGGATTCCTACCCTACCGACACTTTTTTTCAAAATCAACTTACGTTGACACGAAACGCGATATCGAGTAGAAAATGTGGGATAATAAATAAGAAGCGCTGAGAAAGGCGGCTCTGGTTCTAAATTTTAATAATCATGAAAAAAGCAAAAAAAAATTATTTACAAATAAAAGCTTTTTTCATAATTATAAAAATTTAGGACCAGAGCCGCCTTTCTTAGCGTTTCTTATATTTATTATCCCAAGTTTTCAACTCTATATCGCGTTTCGTGTGAACGTAAGTTGATTTTGAAAAAAAGTGTCGGTAAAGTAGGAATCCAGTCACGTGACCCACTCGTAACATGGCCTTAAATTAAATAATAAAATCGTTACACGAAAAATGATCGATTTTATTTTTGATGTGTAAACATCTTAGACCTCGATATGGGGAGTCGCGCCTGATTCAAATGAAACCGATGGCTGGAAAGTGTAACCCAAGCCTCTGATACACGCGTTGTGTCTTATGTCACAGACCAATATGGACCGGAGGCTTGCTTCTCTTCACCCACTGAAAGGGGCCCCTCAATCTCTCCCCCCCCCCTCTCGAAGAATGTTTTGTTTTTTACATAATTGGTCATTATTTAAACAATTTCCATTTGTTTAAACAATCTTTTCTCCCTCAAATTGTCACAAGTTATTATTCTCTGGAATTTATATCTCGAAAATAATAATTTTCCACGACTTACAGAGAAAAATATATTTCTTAAACGAATAATAATTGTTTAAACAATTATAAATTATTTACAAAATACTTGGAAACTCTTCATTTATCGATTAAAAATAATTCATTTTGAAAAAAACACAAGAAATACCGTTAGTAGTATGAATTCATTAGAAAACTACTATTTTGCATTTTTTCGGTTTCTTTCTCATTCTGTTTTGAGAATTCCCGCCAAGTATTTAAAGTCTAACAGGAGGAAAATATGCTGTGTCTAATTGGAAAAAAAGAAACAATTTTCAATATTTTTCTTATAATTTTTGAGTACTTAGATGTGTAATAATAATGATAAGTGTCATAATAATGAATTTTCCATAATGAAATTTCAATTTTTATTCTTCTTCATGAAATATAATTATCCTAATCCTAAATGTAGATGCGTAACATAAGTGCGACACAATGTGTTCTTTCAGAGAACTCATATCGGTCCGCATCGGTATTTTATAAACAAAGCTTGACTAAGCAGGCAAAGGAGAGAATGCGTTTTAGGAAATAAAATAGTTTGAAGAATGAATCAATAAATTTTTTAAGTGTTCAAAATTATATAATTCTTAAACAATTTTAGGTTGAAACACTACAATTAAAGGATTTTACATTGTTATTAAAACATTAAAATTCAAAAATGTCACTTATAAATTAAAAATTTTAAAAAATGAAACAATGAAAATTTTTAAGTTTAAATTCAGCAGTCGGAAATTTCAATGATTCGAGTCTTATTTTATTTAAAATAATTCAATTTCAATTTGTTTATTTTTGAATATTTAATTTTTACTTTCTTATTTTAAATTTATTATAACAGAAATAGCGAGCCTCAAAGCGTCTCAAGGGTTCTTTCAGAGAAATCATATCGGCCCGCATTAGTATTTTATAAACAAAGCGCCTGGAAGAGACTGCGTTTTAAGAACTGAAATAGTTTGAACAATCAATCAAGAAATTTGTAAGTGTTCAAAATTATATAATTTTCAAACAATTTTAACTTAAAAACAGTACAATTTAGCGATTATAAGTTGTTTCCTGAGAAATCTAAATTGAAGAATGTCATTTACAAAATTAAAAATTAAAAAAATGAAACACTACAAATTTTAAAGTTTACATTCACCACCCTGATTAATTTAAATAACTTATCAATATTGATATAAAGTCAGGTTTTCATAACTGAATTAAAACAAATTAATAGAACAGTATTCTAACAGACTTGCAGAAAATTATCTTTAAAATTAGCCCAGAAACAATAAAAAAATGATTATTTCAGAATTTATTGATATTTTCCGGAAACATGTTTGAAAAAACGTCAAATGTTAATGCATTAACATTTGACGTTTTTTCAAACAACTTCTAATGAAATTAACACATACTGGCTTTCATTTATTCCCATAAAACGGGTACTTTTATTACCTTTCATGCAATAATTGAGACAAAATCTACAGTTTATTATTATTAAAACTAGGGTGCTTGTTCAACCTCTTGGAAAATAGATGTCCAGAAACTTTTGCACGACATAACATATAAGAGAAAATGAATTTTTATACTCCTACATGTGCGTGAGTTATTATTTGCTTTATGTGAGATTTTAATTTCAGTTAACGTTTACCGCGAAGATGTTTACACATAAATCTGTCTTGGGTCGTAGTTTAGGACGCCCGTGATGTTTTTTTTTTAATTGAATAGCTTTTGAAAAATAAAAAATAATATCCACATATACTTATGATGCAAATTTTTTTTTTCAAGTTATGTGCTAAATCTTGAAACGAAGCTGGAAATGATTGACGGTGCAAGAGACCGTGAAGTCAGGAATTGTGTACCTAAAATTTGCATGTCAATATATATGAGGAAAACACTAAGAAATAAAGTAAAATTAAAATTTCTCGTAAGCAAAATATTACGAGGATTTATAAAATAAAGAATTATTATTAACTTTTATTGTTTGCGATGCAGCAAGTTTTTTTTAGAATAAAAATTATAATTTAAAATGTTACAGGCAGCACGAAACCTTTCACTCAAAAATGTAATTTCTTTTTTTATGTCTGTCTCGAAATCACTTCTGAAGTTCAGGATGAAGGGATTTGATTATTTAGATTAAAAATTCTAACTTCACACAAAGAAACATGCATAATAGCATAATACCACGAACTGTTATATAGAGCCACGAAGTAGTATAAGGAGATCCAACTCTATGGGCCATTTCCGAAAATTGTACCCCCATTTTTCCGTGCCCACATCCTATAGCACTTCAGATAACGTATTCTAGCGCCTCTTGCGGAAGATCGTTATAACATAGGTTTTACCGTTGGTTTTCAACAGTTTAAAATTGGTGCTGCCCTCTTCAACTTTTCATTGTTTCCATGGCAACCGCGTCAAATCGTGTGAAATGTGAATGAGTCACCGTCGGTGGTGCCAGCTTAGCGAGCAAAAAGACCTGCCAGGCTAGCTATGAACATTGGGTTGAAGTTTCAGACGTCTAATCTGACAATTTTTTTTTAATTCTTGGAATAAAAAAAAAAACAAAAAAAAGGTTCTAAAGTTTCTAAAACCAACATTTTTTATTTATTTACCAGCTGAAATTTACCCAGCGTCACCTGGAATTTTAAGAGATTTCATAGAATTTAAAGGAATTTTAAAGAGAGTTTAAAGGATTGCAAAAGATCTTGAAGTAATTTTAAGGAATTTCAAGAGATTTAATAAGATTTCAAAAATTATTAAAGGATTTCAAGAGATTTATAGTGTTTTAAAGAAATTTCAAGGGATAAAAAGACTTTAAAGGATTGAAAAGAATTTTCAAGGGATGCT
>CAKNYM010047873.1:1995-16064 GCA_932195095.1 Andricus curvator
AAAAATATCGGATGATAATTTTCCATCATTAAATATCACTGGCGATATAATTTGAGGAAAATTAAGAGAAGAAGCGATTTCTTTCTTCCTTTAAATGTCCACACTAGGCATTTGTTTATATAATTTGTTTATAAAATTATTGAAAAATACCGAAATATAATTTTCCATAATCAAACATCACTGGAAATATAATTTGAGAAAAATTAAGTGAAAAAATGATTTTTTTATGCCTTTAAATGTCCACACTAGGCTTTTGTTTATATAATTTGTTTATAAAATTATTTAAAAATATTGGATGTCAAATTTTTATCTTAAAATATTATTTTTTCGATGGAAGCAAGTAATTTTAACGCAAAAATTTACTTTGCAAACGAAGAATCCATACAGTAGACTATTTGTTAAGTTAATTTGTTCATAACAATCAACTTAACAATGTCATAATTTTTTTTTGCTTTCAGCTACCCCCGTGCATAAAGTCTCGGAATGCTGATCATAGAAAAAAAATTTTCACCAAGATAAACAAAAAAAACGAAAAAGTCGACTTTTTATTCACTCTTTGCATTAACATAAAAGTTTAAACAAAAAAAAACTCAAAAATCAGACGACATGAATCTCTTCAAAATTTGATGCTCAATTTTTCTGAAGAAAAAAATCCAAAATCGGTTCAGAATTGCCAGCTACAAGTTATTTTGAACCTCGTTTTTTTATTTCACCCCCCTGGGCCCCCCCCCCCCCCCCCCGTGACAGAAGTTTTCGTGGGACTGACGTTAGAGCTGGACTCTCCACTATACGGTGAATCACTACTTGACTTGGACATGATTTCAACTCGCAAAACAAATTTCGCGCATAAAGGTGGTAGTTGGGTGTACAATCTAAACATGAACAATACAAACAATAAAGTAGCCTCGGACTGGACTGAAACTTTGATTGACTAAATGCATACACACGGTAAACGTAAAGTTTGAGTTTCAGGCGATGAATGGAGACTGGGTGTTTGGAATGCTAGAGGAGTGAATGATCTTAAAGTAAGAGAACTACGAGAAACTATGCATGCTAGGAAACTAGATATTTTATGTGTACCTGAGACAAAGAAAAAGGGATGCGAAAGTAGAAACATAGAAAATGGGGTGTTGAAAAGCGGTTTTGAAATATGGTTAGGAGTAGATAGGGAATCACATGGTAGTCAAGGGGTCGGTTTGATTATGAATGAAAAAGCAAGATATATGTTCCAAAACGACTTAAATACTTCTTTTCTCCCCTTTTCAGGTAGTTGGAAAAAAATCTTTCTGATTGTACGATTTATTATAAAGATACGGAAATATACGCTAAAGTAAAGGAATTACCTTCTTCATTTTAAATCAAATACAACTTTAGTCATTTTTATCTGAAGAAGATTGAACATAACATATGGTCGTTGCGAACTTTTGGGTTTCTATTATACGATGAACAGAAACGAGCGTGAAGCGCGAGGTTCACATGATGATCAAACGAAATATCGAGCGCGAAGCGCGAGTGTCGTGATGAGAATGTGTTCCTTAAGGTCGATAGAACCTTAAGTAAATTAGTTCTTCTTTTTATGTAAAACTGACATAATTAAACCAAAAGCAGGTCATAACAATGAAGCTTTAAGAGAGTATTAGCCCGCGAAGCGCGCACTAGCGAGGACACGAAGTGTGAAAACCTAGACGACAAATGTGTCCGGGCGCGCAGCGCGAGGTCAATACATTATCGAGCGCGAAGCGCGAGATAAACATATAATCGAGCGCGAAGCGCGAGATCCAAAAGGTGCGCGCCCTAGGCGCGCTGAAACTTGCGAGCGAAGCGAGCCGCGCGCGAAGCGCGCTACGAGAATGTGCCCGCGAAGCGGGCAGATTTTTTTTATAGAAAATTTATCTTTTGGGTTGAAAATGCAACCGTTTGGTTAAAAATTTATTTTTTGTTTGTTTGGAGATGCATCATCTTAGTTAAAAATTTATTTATTTGGTTAAAAATTTTACTATTTTCTTGAAAATTCGTTTTGTTTGTATTAAAAATGAATTTTTTTAGAATTTAAAATGTAGCTATTCTATTATTCTAGAAAACTGATCTTCAATTTAACACTCACTTATTTTTTTGGAAACTTGTCTCTTTTCGGTTGACAATTCAATTATTTTTGGGTTGTATATTCAACTTTTTTGTTGAAAATTCGTCTTTTTGGTTTAAAAATTAATCTATTTTGATTAAGGATTCAACTAATTTGTAGAAAATTAGTACTTTTTCTTTAAATTCAACCATTCCTTATTGAAAATTTTAATATTTTTTTGATGGAAATATCAACTATTAGACTTTTTGTTGAGAATTTTTCTTTCCAAAGATTCATTACTTTGGTTGAAAATGTAACTGTTTCGTTAAAAATTCCCTTTTTCTTTCTTGAAAATTAATTATTTTAACCCAAAATGTATTTCTTCCATTTTTTATTCAAAATTGATCTTCTTGAATATATTTTTAACCTTTTAATTAACAATAGATCTTAATTAGTTGAAGTAGCGTTTTATTACTGTATCGAACTATTTTTTGAAAATTTGTTGTTTTTTTTTGTTCGAAAATTCAAGTATAGGGTTGAAAGTGCATGTATTTTGATAAAAAATTCGTTCCTTCTGGTAGAAAATAAATATTCTTCATTAGAAATTTACCTTTTTGGTTGAAAATTCGACATTTTTTTGTAGAGAATTTGTTTTTTTTTTTGGCTTCCAATTTGAATTTTCTGCTGAAAATTAACTTTTTAATTAAAATTTATACTTTTGTGTTGAAATCTCAACTGATTTATCGAAAATTCGTCTTTTTGGCTTAAAAATTCAACACTTTAGATACTTTTTAATTCTCATTGACTGAAAAATCTTTCTTGGTGGCAAATTCAACTTTTTGGTAGAAAATTAATCTTCTTTAATGAAAATTTACCTTTTTGGTTGAAAATTATTAATTTTGTTGAAAATTAATTTTTTTACTGAATATTTCTTTTTTCACTAGAAATTTAACTATTCAATTTTTTTGGTTGAATTTAACTATTTTTGATTAAAAATTGAAAATTTTTTGGGTGACATATCAACTACTTCATTTATCGTTCATAATTCATCTGTTTTGTTATAAAAATTTGATTATTTGGTCAAAAATTGGTTAAAAAGTAACTTTTTGGTTGAAGATTCATCAATATAATTAAAAATTAATCTCTTTCATGCAAAATGAGCTATTTTATGGAAGGTTCGTTTTTTATTTGGCTGAAAATTAATTCTGCAAATGAAAATTTAACTGTTCCAGTAGAAAATTCCATTATTTTAGTTAAAAATTCATCTCTCTGTTTCAACATTAATATTTTCAAATCAAAATTTAACTATTGAATTTGTGACTGAATAATGATATTTTTTTGGTAAAAATTAATTTTTTTGTTTTAAAAGTCAATTATTTCAGTTAGAGATTCATTACTTAAGTTGAAAATTCATCACTATGGTTGAAAATTTGTTTTGGTTTTTTTTTTGTGGAAAATTAATTTTTTTAACTGAAAATTTTACAATTCCATTTTTGGTTGAAAACTGATTTTTTTTAGTTCGAAATTCAACTGTTTGTATGCAAATTGATGTTTTTTGTTGAAAATTCCACTATTTGATTGAGAATTGATGTATTTTGTTGAAAAATAGTATTGTTTGGTATAAAATTAATCTAGGTGAAAATTTTTTTTTCTTGTGAAAAATTAGTTTTTCAATTAAAAATTTAACTATTTCATTTGTGGTTGAAAATTGATCTCTTTTTCAGTTCAAAATTCAACTGTTTGGATCAAAATTATTATTTTTCAGTTTAAAATTCAAAATGTTAAATTTTTAACTAACATTATGAATCTTCAACCAAAACATGGGTTTTTGACAAATTAGTTAAACTTTTAACCAAATAGTTGAACTTTTAATAAACAACAAGAATTTTGAATTAAAATGATAAATTTCCAAAAAATAAAATAATTGTTAACAAATGAGTTCAAATTAAATTTTCAGTTACAAAAATTAGTTTTCAACAACAAAAAACGAATTTTGAACTTAATAGTTCAACTTTAAACCAATCTATTTTCGTAGAAATCTCATCTTTTTTGGATATGAATGAAACTGTTTTTTATTCAAAATAATTTTTGTTGTTAAAATATCCACTTTTACATTATTTGTTGAGAATTATTTTTTTTTATTAAAAATTAATTTCTTCAACTAAATATTCAACTTCTCTTTTTAAAAATTCACGTGTTTTCTTGAAAGTTCAACTATTTTGCTGAACATTGATCTTTTTTTTATTGCAAATCCAACTACTTTGTTAAAAGTTGCACTAGTTTTAAAAAATTTTTTTCTGTTGCAGGCGTATCTATTTGTTTAAAGATTTCACTTTTTTGTTGAAAATTCATATTTTCAGGTTAAAATTGAACTTTTTTACATAAAATTCTGCTTTTGCCGTCCAAGAATTTATTTAAACTTTTTTTCTTTCTTAACTGAAAAATGTCATTCGTTGAAAATTCGTTTTTTGTTTGTTGTCAAAATGAATATTTTCAACTGAAGATTGAACTGTTCCAGTGAAAAATTCATGTGGTTGGTTAAAATTTTAACTATTTTCTTGAAAATTAATTTTTGGTTGAACATTTATATTTTTCAATTAAAAATTCAATTGAAAGTTCATTTATTTAGTTGAAAATTCGCCTTAATGAAAAAAAAATCATCTAGTTTCGTACAAATTTCATCTTTTTTGATTGAAATATGAACTGTTATATTTTTTTGAGAATTTATCTTTTTTCAAGTTATAAATCAAACTATTTGATTAAAAGTTCAACTATTTTGTTAACAATTCAATTATTCTGTTGAAAATTCATCTTTTTTGTTGAAAATTCGTTTTTTGATGGTTGAGATATTAATTATTACATTTTTGGTCAAAAATTCAACTGTTCCGGTTGAAAATTCAGCTGTCTTATAAAGAAACTCATCTCTTTGGCTTTATAATTCTACTATTTGGTTGAAAATTGAACTATTTTTGGTTCAAAGTTCAACTATTTTGTTAAAGATTCATCTTCTTCGGTTCAAAGTTCAACTTGTTCATTGTAAATTTATATTTTCTGACTGAAAAGAAACTCTCTTGTTGAAAATTCAAATCTTTTTGAACGGAAAACTCTTTTTTTTTAAAGCGAACTGTCTTCTAAAAAATTTAATTATTTGTTTAAAAGTCTCGAAAATTCAACTGTTTTGAAGAAAATTTGTCTATTTAAATTGAAAATTCATCTTTTTTGGTTAAAATTAATAAATAAATTAGAAAATTTTAATCTGAAACTGTTCAGAAAGTGAACAATTCTTGAGCAGTGCGGAAAACTGATTTTTCCGCACGGTTGCTCAGTGTTGCGAAACGAGATATTGCGATTCAAAAAGTTTCCAGAGGTCAAAAAAAGAATTCTTGTTACAGGTTTTCTCGCACGCAAAAGTATACCTGAGCGTGGAGGGCAACCTGTTTAATGGTGAACCTGTCCAATTCTCCTATATGCCTGACTTGGTATTGGAGCAGGCGCGTGAGGTTACAATCAAGCTTCACTCACGAGCTGGTCGTTTCCTGAAACTACAACTTTACTTTGCAGCACGCTGGATCATGATCAGCGAGGTCATCTTCGAATCGGGTGAGCTAAAATGTTGAATCTCCCCTCCTTTCCCCAACCTTTCCTCCCTACTACTAGCCTGATACTTTCTAGTCCCTACTTTCCCCCTACTTTACCTATACTCCCATACTTCCCATATCCTACTACCTTCGCCTACTTCCTCTCCCGTACTCCGTAACTCCTTTCACTCTCCTTCTTCCTTTCCTACTGCCCTTCTTTTTCCCTAATTCCTCTTGACTCACCTCGTCACCATTACTTTCCCTTCCCATGCCATTTACTTTCCTCTTATAACTCGTCGCTCACTTCAATTACGCATCTCTCTTACTTTCCTAATTTCCCCACTCACGCTCTTCATATCCTCTCCCATACTTTCTTCCCCTACTCTATTTTTCCCACATTTCCTCGTCATGCTCACCCCCTCCACTACTTTCCCTCTCGTCTGCCACTTCAAGACCTCTCTCCACACCTCTCCCACAGCATTTAGAAAAATATCTCCTTGCCACACTTGCCCTCCCGGAAAAATAGTACAACAGCAGACATTCGACCAATACTTTGAAGGAGTTTCAAATATTGGCACTTATGCCCTTTGAGAGTGTCAAACGTTAGCACTTATAGCCTTTTAAAGTCGTCCAAATCTTGTTTATTAAAAAGTTTTGATGATATGTGTCCTGAGAGTTAGACGGGGGGGGGGGGGGGGGGGTCCTGTGGCACGAGAGGGTCCCGAGGGGTGAGTGGCTTCCCATGAGATAGGTTGGGTCCTAAGGGTAAGTGAGGTCACATGGGATAACTTGGGTTCCGTTATATAGGTTGTATCCAGAAAGAACGGTTGGGTCCTGTGACTTAGGTTAAGTTTCTCTTTTAGCGGGGATTCCGCTGTATACAGGGAGTCCTGAGGGATATTAAGGTCCTAAGCGATAGTTAGGTTCCCGAGGGATAAATGAGGTTTCGTAAGTTAGGTGCGGTCCGAGGAATAGGTAAGGTCCTGTGAGGAAAGTTGGTTCACATGGAATAACTAAGATTCCAAATGATAGGTTAATTCCCACAGAAGGATTTTTCCACCACCACCGATCTCTACTCATTCAACCTCACGAGAGGGACCATCCCCCAAGCCTCTGAACCTGAGAAGAGGGAACTGGTGGTGGAACTCGTACATGTCGCGATTTAGTCGATTTCCCCTATTTGGGCAGGCCTGGGATAAATATTACCCCAAAGGATAGGTTGCGTATAGAGGGATAGGTTGCGTGCAGAGGGATAGGTTGCGTGCAGAGGGATAGGTTGCGTGCTGAGGGATAGGTTTAAGTCTTGTGGGATGAGGAGGGTCTCAAGGAATAGATTGGCTTCCAGGTTGGGGGGGGGGGATCACGCAGAATAGTTTGCGTCCCAAAAACTAGTTTGGTTTCCTTGGGATAGGTGTCGTTCTGCAGGTTCATTTGGGTTCCTAGGGTCAGGTGGGGTTTATGGGATATGTTGGGTTCCTAGGGGAAAGTAGGGTTCATGGGATAGGTTGGGTACCGTGGCATGAATGGCATCATGAGGCATGAAGGGAATCACGAGGGATACAGGGGGTCATGAGGGATAGGTGGAGTCTCGTGGTATAAGGGGAGTCCTGAGGGAAATGGAGGGGTTCAGTGGGATAAGTAGAGTCCCGAGATATAGGTTGGGTCCCGTGCGATAAAAGTGTTCACGAGGGATAGGTGGAGTCTTGAGGTATAAGATAGGTCCAGAGCGATAATTGGTGTCCTGAGAAATAGGTTAGGTCCTGTGGGATAGGTGAGTCCTGTGGATTAGTTTGGATTCCTCGGGACAAGTGAGTCCCCGTGGTGTAAGTTGGGTTCCTTACGATAAGTGGGACCTCTAGGGATAGGCAGGGTCCTGTGGGATAAAGGGGATCCACAAGGGATAGGTGAAGTCCCGTGGGATAAGATGTGTACGGGGGATAGGGGGTCCCGTCGGATACTGATAGTTGGAGTCCTATAGGTGAGATTAGGTTCCTCGGCATAAGTAGGGTCTTGAAGGATTCGTTGGGTTCCGTGCGATAAAAGGGTCACGACGGATAGGTGGAGTCCCTGGGATAAGAAGTGTCCCGAGGGATAGAGAAGATTAAAAAAAATTTAAATTGCAAGGCATTTTTTAAATCTTAAAGGATTCTTTGGGTTCCGTGGGTAAGATGGGCACGACCGATAGGTGGAGTCCCCTGGGATAAGAGTGTCCCGAGGGATAGAGATTTCAAAAAAAAAATTCTTTTAAGGCACTTTTCAAATATTGAAGGATTTGTTGGGTTCCGTGGGATAAGAGGGTCTCTACGGATAGGTGGAGTCCCGTGGGATGAGAAGTGTCACTAGGGATAGAGAAGATTTCCAAAAATTTAAATTTCAAGTTATCTTTTAAATCTTAAAGGATTCGTTGTGTTCCGTGATGTAAGAGGGTCACGACGGATAGGTGGAGTCCCCTGGGATAAGGAGTGTCCCGAGGGATAGAAAAGATTTGAAGAAATTTAAATTTTAAGGCATATTTTGAATCTTAAGGGATTCTTTGGGTTCCGTAGGATAAGAGGGTCACGACGGATATTTGGAGTCTCCTGGGATAAGGAGTGTCCCGAGGGATAGAGAAGATTTGAAAAAATTTAAATTTCAAAGCATTCCTCCAATCTTAAAGCATTCTTTGGGTTCTGTAGGATGAGAGGGTCACGACGGATATGTGGAGTCCCCTGGGATAAGGAGTGTCCCGAGGAATATAGGAGATTTCAAAACATTTACATTTGAAGGCATTTTTTAAGTCTTAAATGATTTGTTTGGTTCCGTGGGATACGAGGATCACGACGGATAGGTAAAGTCCCTTGGGATAAGGAGTGTCCCGAGGGATAGAGATTTAAAAAAAAATCAAATTTCAAGGCATTTTTCAAATCTTAAAGGATCCGTTGAGTTCCATGGGATAAGAGGGTCACGACGGATAGGTGGAGTCCCCTGGGATAAGAGTGTCCCGAGGGATAGAGATTTGAAAAAAAATTTATTTCGAGGAATTTTTCAAATCTTAAAGGATTCGTTGGGTTCCGTGGAATAAGAGGGTACCGACAGATAGGTGGAGTCCCGTGAGATAAGGAGTGTCCCGAGGGATAGAGGAGATTTCAAAAAATTTTAATTTCAAGGCATTTTTTTAATCTTAAGGGATTCTTTGGGTTCCGTAGGATAAGAGGGTCACGACGGATATGTGGAGTCTCCTGGGATAAGGAGTGTCCCAAGAGATAGAGAAGATTTGAAAAAATTTAAATTTCAAGGTTTTTTTAAATCTTAAATGATTCTTTGGGTTACGTGGGAAAATATAGTCACGACGGATATGTGAAGTACCCTGGGATAAGGAGTGTCCCGAGGGATAGAGGAGATTACAAAAAATTTAAATTTCAAGGCATTTTTTAAATCTTAAAGGATTCGTTTTGTTCCGTGAGATAAGAGGGTCACAACGGATAGGTAAAGTCCCGTGGGATAAGGAGTGTCCCGAGGGATAGAGATTTCAAAAAAAAAAATATCAAGGCATTTTTTATATCTTAAACGATCCGTTGAGTTCCATGGGATAAGAGGGTCACGACGGATAGGTGGAGTCCCCTGGAATAAGAGTGTCCCGAGGGATAGAGATGATTTCAAAAAATTCAAATTTCAAAACATTTTTCAAGTCTTAAAAGATCCGTTGGGTTCCATGGGATAAGAGGGTCACGACGGATAGGTAGAGTCCCCTGGGATAAGGAGTGTCCAGAGGGATAGAGATGATTTCAAAAAATTTAAATTTCAAGGGATTTTTTAACATTATTCTCTAAAACAAATGAACTGTTGAAACTAGATAAATTATTCGGGACAGAAATTTGTTTCTTTGCAGTTGACATTTCATGTAATCTTGTTTCACAAAAATATAAAACCCTTTTAATGGACAGTATTTCACTTTTTTATGCAGAAAATTCATTGTTAATTTTTTCTCTGAAATTAAAATTTAACGACAACATTACCAGGGGACAGACAGTTGTAGTTTCTTGGACATTTTTATCGCGGTAATTTACAGGAAAAATGTGAAGAAAAGCGCTTTTTTATAATAAAGTAAATTATTGACCACGAAGAGAATTTATAAGGTAACAAGAAAAAATGTTGGTCGTATAAAAAACAAATTTTTTTTTCCGAAATTCAAATTTTTTTTTTAATATTTGACAGGATTCTTGTTTCAAATTTGTTCAAAATCATGTGTTTGGACTTTCTACTTTCAATCGTCCCCTTTTTTGATCCGAAACAATTTTTTTACCAATTTTTTATCACTCTTAAAAATATTAAGAGAAATCAAGAAAGTATATTCGAGTTATTTTATTATTGGTTAAAATTGATAACTTGTTGTTTGAAAATTAAACAATTTGATTGAAAATTGAACTATTCTATTGAAATTTCGTTTTTTTTTTGTTGAAAATTAATTTTTTTTAACTGTATTAAATTTTTATATATTTTGTTGTAGATTCGTTTTTTAAGGCAGAAAATTCACCTTCTTTATTGATGATCAATTACTCCGTTCAAAGTTGAACTACTTCGTTAAAAAATTAATTTTATTAGTTGAAGATTCATCTCTTGGGATAAAAATTGAACTATTTTGTTAAAAGTTCGTTTCTTTTTCTTGAAAATTGATTTTTTTTTCAATCGAAATTTAATTGTTTCACTATTTGTTAAAAATGGATAGTTTTTTATTTAAAAATTCAACAATTTGGTTGAAAATTTATGTGTTTTTTTGTAAAGTCGTCTATTAAGTTTGAAACGTATTCTTTCTGATTGAAGATTCAACTACTTAGTTAAAAGTTCGTTTCTTTTTTTTGTTGAAAATTTATTTTTTCTAATTGTCAAAATTTAACTATTATTTTATTCGTTGAAAATAAATCGTTTTGAGATTAAAATTCGACTATTAGGTTAAAACTTAACTTTTTAGTTGAAAATTCATATTTTTGTTTTGAAAATTCAACTGTTTTCTGAAGAATTCGCTTTTTTAGTTCAAAAAATCAACAAATTGATCTTTTCGGTTTGAAAAGGCATCTTTTCGGAAAAGATTTTATCTTTTTTTGTGAAAAATGCAAATATTTAGTTGAACATTTTTTTTTCTGACGAATAAACTTTTTTGTTAAAAATTTGTCTTTCTCGTTGAATTTAACTGTTATCGAGTTCAAATTGAAGTATTTTCTTGTTGAAATATCAATGATTACATTTTTCCATGAGAATTCATCTTTTAGATTAAATTCGACTTGTTTATTTCAAATTAAAATCTTTTTTTTGTTAGAATTTCAGCTACTTGGCTGAAAGTTCAACTTCTTTATTACAGAAGTTTTTTTTAAATATATAATTTTAATTGACAATTGAACTATTTGGTTCAAAATTTAATTATTTTGTTTGAAATTCAAACATTTTCTTGAAAATTAAATTATTATTATAATATAATTAAATAATAATATAATAATAATAATATAATAATTAAAATGCAAAATAGCAGTTTTCTATCAAATTCATGCTAAAGACGGTATTTTAAAAAAAAATTTCAACATAAATTATTTTTAATTGATAAGTGACGAGTTTTAAAGCATATTTTTAATAATTTTTAATTGTTTAAACAATTATTATTTCTTTTAAACAAATTTTTTTCCCTGTAAATCGTGAAAAGTTATTATCTTTCGGCATAAATCGTACAAAGTTGATGGATGTCAAGAGTAATAGTTCTTTTTTAACATATTTGGTAATTATTTAAACAATTTTGATTTGTTTGAACAATTTTTTCTTCCAAAAATCGTAAAAAGTTATTATTTTCTGAAAATAATTACACAATTACAGAATTTTGAGAGCAATATATTTTTAAAGGATATTTGATGATTATTTAAACAATTTTTATTTGTTTAAATAATTTTTCACTCTGTAAAACGAGAAAAGTTATTATTTTCTGGAATCAATCACAGTTAACGGATTTTCAGAGTAATATTTTTTCTAAAGGATATTCAGCAATTTTTTTAACAATTTTAATTTGTTTAAACAATTTTTACTTGTTCAGACAATGTTTTATCTGTAAATCTTGAAACGTTATTCTTGTCTGCAACTAATGACACAATTAACGAATGTTAAAAGTAATATTTTTTTGCTTAAGATATTTTGCAATCTAATCTCTAATCTAATCTCTCACACTATGTCGCTTAATATTAAGTTTTTCCTTATCTCAGAAAGTATACCCTACATTCTTTAAAAAAATAAAAATTGTTTGAAAAAATTAAAATTATTTTAAAAATTGCTAAATATCCTGTAGAAAAAAAATATTACTCTTAAATTCCTTTAATTGTGTCATTAATTCCAGAAAGTAATAATTTTTCACGCTTTGCAAAGGGAAAAAGTTGTTTAAACAAATCAAAATTGTTTAAATAATTACCAAACATCCTTCAAAAATATATTGCTTCCAACATTCTTTAATCGTGTCATTATTTCCGAAAATAATAACTTTTTCCGATTTTAGGGAGAAAAAATAGTTTAAACAAATAATAAGTGTTTAAACAATTTAAAATTATTAAAAATATACTTTAAAACTCGTCACTAATCGATTAAAAATAATTAATTTTGTAAAATTCTTTAAAAATACGGTCTTTACCATGAATTTGATAGAAAACTGCTATTTTGCATTTTTTGGGGCTTTTTCCGGGCACAATTAAAGGGTTCTGGGTGTGTCAAAATTGAAAGCTATGGGGTGAAAATTATTCTCTAAATACTTCTCAAGAGGTGACAATACTTAAATTCAAAAAAAAAATTATAACAAGTACTTCTTTTTCCCATTCTTTTGAAAATCGAGCTTTTCCCATTTAAAACCCCAGGTTAATTTCAAAAGCCCGGGGGCACGGCGTTAACGTTGAAAAAAAATACAGATTTTCTTTTTCCGGAAACCCACCCCCCTGGGGGGGGGGGTATCACCAAAAATCGAATGTCGAATTTTTGGACCACGCTAATGTGGACACCCTCTTTCAAGGGTGAATAAGGGGTTAGGTTTTTGTATTTTTTTTCGTCACCCTGGGGGGGGGGGGGGGGTTAAAAATTCTGTGATGATTTGTGAGGACGAAGGGGAGGGTTAGAAAACGTGTTAAAAATAGCTTAACGTAGTTTCTGAACAACCCCATAAAAAATTTCAAGCCCAAGAAAAATCAGTGAATCAGTCTGGTTTCAGTAAGACACAGGGGTTCGAGGGTTACCTCAAAGGATAATTCGGTCAACAGTTACTTAAATTCAAATTAAAGAAAATGGATTTTAATTTGTGAAATTATTTTTGCATTTTACAGTTATTTTTGAATGGAACAACACTGATGACGAGGAACTAAAGAACAAGAGCACGACTGTTCTCTCTACCGGAAGTCCCTACCAGAACAACGAAGGTCCACTTCAAAGAGATGAAGTGAAAGCCACCTTCAATAAAGACGATCATAACGACAGTTCTTGTAAGTAGTTTTTAATTATTTAATATAAGTTTTTTGAAATTAATTTTTTATTTAATAATTTTAGCCATTTAGTCATTATTTACCCATTGTCCGTCCCATGGGAAAGATTATGCAAAAACGTTTATTTTAGGCAAATTTTTCAATTTTTATTAAAATCAATTGTCCACCTATTGACTAAGAATTATTAAACTTGTTAAAAAAATAAAATAAATTATCGCAAAGTGAATGATGGACAGGAAAATTCGATTTTTCAATAAGTAGCGGCCAAGAATTAACCTAAAATTAATTTTTTTTTTGTATTTTTCAATTAAATATTTCTTAACTTTACTGAACGGTCACTTTTTTTTCATAAAAAGCGGGGTCGAAACAGCTTCGCATTCTGTTAGATTTTCTTAAAAATTTTTTGGAAATTAAAAAAAATTTTCGAAATTTTTGAAAATTTTTGGAAAAAAATTACTTTGTCCGTGCGAAATTTTACTTTCGCCCCGCTAAATTTTACTTCCGCCCCGGTCATTTTACTTTCGCCCCGCTTATTTTACTTTTGCCCCGCGAAACTAGTTTTTGGGGAAAATATGCTACTTTCGCCACGCTTATCTTACTTTTGCCCCGCAAAAATAGTTTTTGGGAAAGATATGCTACTTTCGCCCCGCTCATTTTACTTTCGCGCCGCTTATCTTACTTTTGACCCGCAAAACTAGTTTTTGGGAAAAATATGCTACTTTCGCCCCGCTCATTTTACTTTCGCCCCGCTTATTTTACTTTTGCCCCGCAAAACTATTTTTCGGGAAAAATATGCTACTTTCGCCCCGCTTATTTTACTTTTGCCCCGCAAAACTAGTTTTTGGGAAAAATATGCTACTTTCGCCCCGCTTATTTTACTTTTGCCCCGCAAAAATAGTTTTTGGGAAAGATATGCTACTTTCGCCCCGCTCATTTTACTTTCGCCCCGCTTATTTT